>JAVCKT010023868.1:0-22973 GCA_032273925.1 Rhynchotus rufescens
CGCGAGGAGGGCTGCTCCGTGGGCAGGGTGCAGGGGAGGCCGGCGGGGCCGCGCGCAGGGCGTTGCGGTGGGCTGCACTCCGCGCCGGCGCCTGCCCCGTGCCCGGGGCCGCACGTGGCCGCACGGCTTTGCCGCCGGCCGCGCGTGTTGCGGACGCCTGCGTTGCGTTATCATCCCTCCACATCCCATAGACGGCTCTCAGTGCTCCTTTGGGGCATCATCTGTGCTGCTAGTTCCCATAACAACTTGTGAATTCATCATTCCAAAGCTGCTTTTTTTTTTTTAATAAAAAAAAAAAAAGAGAGAATCAGCCCAAATTCTCTTGTCTTTTGTCAGCTACTGAAGCATTCGGATCCCTGGCAGCCTGCCGCTTCTTTTCTCCTCCTTTTTTCCTTGTTTTGCATGAAAAGAACACCAGGCATATACTTAGAAGGGTCGCTGGGATTATTTATGAAGAAAAAGCATTTTACTTATGCACCATTATAGATGCCAGGCCTTGGTAAACATGTAAAGTTGAAACCTTGATAGGTTAAAAGATTTTTACATGTTGGGCACTGTTTTGGTTGATGTATTAGTGTATTTAGCATCTTTCTGACAGGTCCATTTAGAGCTTCTTCTGCGTCTGGCCTTCCTCAGGCAATGCCGCCCATTGCTCTCTGCCTGTCGCTCACAAGCAGTTATAATAGAGCTTAAATCCTGGCATGGATGCCCTGATAATGATAACAGAGTGATAAATACCAACAGTATCACTGCTACCTGTAGGTGTATTTAGGAGCAGGACAGGCGATATCCAGCAGCAGCCCTGAATGGAGGGGACCACTTTTAATTCCCAGCTCAAGTAACCTTGGGGTGTTTCAGTACGAAGGAGAGATGTTTCTTTCTTTTGCTCCTAAGTCTTTGCTTGCAGTCTTTGCTTAGGGTAAATACTGGGAGAAATCTTAGTCAATGCACTTCCTCATGCTCCCAACCTCCTTAACCTCCAGTTTTTAAAAGTCTTTGTTTTATTTTGTTTTTGTTACCCTTTTTCCTTCCTGAGGGAAAAACATGAATGAAACTGTTTTTACCTACAGAAATGCACAGAAAGCCACCCTACATTTGGGCATGCAGATACTTAATATTATCACAGATGACTTCAAAGCTATAGGCAGAGAAATTTTGGAAGTTTTTGCACCCTAGTAGCTTGGCTGATGTGAAGCACTGAGGAACAGAGCAGCACCTGCCCATGCCCAACCAACCTGCCTGGAGATAGGTGGTGGCTAAGGACCGAGTCTGCACCCCAGGCAGTTGATGACTGTGCTAAATTACCAGGGATGCAAGTCTTTAATACAAGGGTCAGTCTGTGCTGAGCAGCTACAGGGTTAAAACCCCTGGGGAAGAAGCCCGTGTTTGCCTGAGGACCATTTAGCAGCCCTGCTGTCAATCACGGGCATGATGCTGGGGAGCAGACCTGTGTTTGGTGCTTTTAAGGACAATGAGCTGTTGCTTAGGAGGAGAAATATTCCCATTTGAATTAGATTAGCTGACAATTTAAGTGCAATTGCATAAAAACAGCATTAAAAGAACATTAAGATATTCTAGATAATATGTCAGTCTCGTCTGCGAGTGCACAGCGGTTGTGTAGAGGCTTTTTGTTCCTTGGCTTTCTCTGCCCTGCTCATTGGCCATCTAGGATGTGAACAAGGCAGCGGTCCTAAAAATTTCTATTAAAAAAAAAAAAAACTCTTCATGTAAATAAAATGCAGTGCATCTGCACAATGGAATGAATTCGGGTTGTGGAGCCAGCTGTCATTTTGGCATTTCTTAGCTTTGCAAATAAACAGTCTTTAATTGAAGCTTGTCTTTCACTTCCAATGATTTAAAAAAAAAAAAAAAAAGGGCAAACAGCAGCAGTGTTCCCTTGGCTCCTAGGCCGGAATGTGCCCCTTTCTGCCTGCATCGTGTGCTTGGGCACCGCTGTGCGCATGGGGCTGGTTGCACCCGGGAGCTTTTACCCTCCGCGTGCGCCAGTCTATCTGCGAAAAGCCTGGGCTCCCCGCTCTGCTAGGACGGATCTTATGCAACGTCTATCTTATTTGTACAAGTTCTGAATTATGTTTGCATGCCTCATAAGATCAATATGAGGCATTGCTCAACGCCAGTGGTAAGCGTGGTATTATCGTGGGTCACCAGAAGAGCTGAGGCTGGAACACGGGAAAGCACCCGTGTAGTCCTGGGCCGGCTTTAAAAAGCCCTTGTGTTTTGTGTGGGGGACCAGCAAGGTTCAGTGCAGCAAAATGCCGGAGAAAAGGAAGGACTGGAGGTTTTAGCCCAAAGGAAGAGCGGATGAGGACTTTCAGGTGTGAGTAGCTTGGTGCAGTGGAGTGAATTTTCATGGGAGCCATAAAGGTCTCCTACCCAAATCCAGGATTTCTGCTGTGACAAATTTCCAGCTCCAGAGTGCAGAACTGGGAATACTCTTTAGAGAAGTGGTTGGACAGCACAATTACTTTTCCTTGGGGTAAGGCATTTTATTTTTCACTCGCTTTTTGACACTGCTGCTAAAATTATTATTCCAGCTGGGCTTAGTTGATCCTTACTAATTTGAGTGTCTAAAACAAAGTTATAAATGAGCTGTGTTTCCACGAGGAAGATTCCCATTCATAGTTGTGAGGTTTGTTTTGTGGCAGTGAAATGGTTACCAGCAAGCGACTAGTATACTCTGAAATCACTGAAATCATTTAGCAATGATAATTAAATATAAGGACTTGCTCTAATAGCGGGTGTAGATTAATTCATCACACTAAGAGTTTCGAATTTATTTACAAACTGCAAAAAGAACCTGTTGTTAAGAGAATTACCCAGCGAGATCAGCCTTTAAAGACTCTCTCCCCTCTAATTTGTTTGATTTATGCAACCAGTTTCCAGCAAACAGCCAGACGCTGGTGGGTTGCACCTCTGTAAAGCTGCCATAGTTGACTGTGAAATTTTCCTTCCCTGAGTCTTTTTTCATTTAAATCAGCAGCTTTAATTCTCATTTCCCTCCTGCCCTCTTGACTCTAATTTAGTCCTGAGTTTTGCCCCTGGGAAATTTCCATTTTAGATTTTCAAGCATTGGCCAACAGATCAAGTTATTGGATTATATTCTGCAAATGGGAGGAAAGAGAAGCAGCATGATCAATAACGTGTCCTCCAGGGTTTCGTGAAGAAATATTCCCAAGGAGTAATTTAGCTGCTAATTTTGCAAAGAACTTGGCATGGCTCGGTGTTAGCTGGAAGGGTTCAGCATCTCGTGGAGATCGTGCGTCTGGATGTGACCTCGGCTGCTTCGCTCCTATACAGCATTTTGCAATCCCGCAGCACAACAGTTAACAAACCTGGCCTTTGGCCAGGATTTGGGACTTAGGATAGGGCTATTCCCCGTGCGAGCCAAGCATCCCAGACGTTACTGTGTTCGCGTGCTTTGGTTTTCCTGAGGAGCTGTGCATCTCCTCATTCTTCCCGCGTTACCAAATGGCGCAGTTGAGAGAGGCTCTCCCTGGCTCCCAAAGGTTATCTTTGAGGTTGTCGTTAGTTTAAGATGCTATTGGCATTGGTTGCCGGAGCTGCCGCCAAGAAACATGTTTAGGCATTTGGATTACTCTTGTAAATTTTAATTAATCACTTTGCTGCTGCGTAAGGCAGCACTGTAACACATGCTTAATGTTCAAGGATTCAGTTTCTTGCAGCAACATTGCACGGCGGACTCAAAAATAAAGCGGAGGGGGTAAGAAATGCCCGCGTTCACGATGGTTTTGTTCGCAAAGAGGCTTTCAGGTCCCTGGATCGCGGTTCGTGGGGGCACGGCGATGCACTGGCAAGGTGCTGCTGCAAGGCTGGCACCTGGCAGCGCCCGCGCGCTTGTGCAGAGCTCCCCGAACGGTCCTTCGGCGATGCTGTCATCTTCTGGCACTCCTCACGCAGCTAAAATTACCCGCTCAGCTGTGTGCAATAGCTGGCTCCCAATGCAGAGCGGCTCTTTTGGAGGAGGCAGGGGCCAAACGTCTCCGGGGCTGCCCGATGCCTTCTTGCGCTTGTCCCTCGGTTTTTATAGGAGCCTCAGCACCAGCCTTTAAAGCAGCAAGGGGCTGGCCAGAAATAAAAGCCGACGTTGTTTTGCTTCTCCAGTCACCCACGGTGCCTCCTGAAATAGCCGGGCTGAACCGTGCTGTAAATCTAACTTTAAGCGGGGCTGCTGCTGCCGCCCTCCCTGACCTGGCACCGTTTCCTGCCTCTTGACCGTGGCACCGGGGGAGGAAAAGCGGGCGGGCGGACGGGCCCCAGCTGCAGGGTGCCCTTGGGCACCCTTGAGACCCTGCCCTGACCGCTGCGTGTGCAGGGATCAGCGCCCGGGTGCCCAGCGCCAGGCCCACGCTCTCCTTGCAGACCCTATAAATCTTTTCTCTTTGCAGAGCAGTCCATGCAAAGCCCTTCTGCCTTTCAAATTACACTGAAATGCTGTTTTTTCTTACAGTTTTGGTAAGAGGATATAGGTGGTGTTTGTTTGCCTGTTCCTGCTTGTGAGCTTGCTGGAGGGATTAGCAAGGGTTGAGCACAGCTGCCTTCCAGGGGTGGAACAGTGTGAGGGCCACATCTTATAATGGGACAAAGCTGTGAAATATATATATATACACACACAGACATATTTTAAATGAGACTGAATGTATGGTCTGCTTTTTATTGTTTCCTTTTTTTTTTCTCTTTAAAAAAATGGGAAAACTCGCCCACCTGTCCTGCTGGGACCCAGGCTCCTGCCTGATGAGCACTGGTGTGGCTGCTCCCACCACAGCGGGTCACTGTGCCTGGCACTGCAGCCTCTTGATTGACATCTCTGTCTCCAGCTCTGATCTCATGTCTTGACCATCTGCTTCTTCTGGTAGTCTCTGGAGGGTCTGCCAATCAGCAAAACAGACTCAAAACGCGCAGGCAAACGGGTTAGATTATTTTTGGACCTTCCCTGCAGCCATCTGTTTGGGAGGGAGCCATGAGCTTGTCTTGCCCAGCTGGGTTAAGGTGCTGTGGCAGCCTGCAAGGGAGGAGGAAGCAAACAGGATAAAGAAAATTACCCTCCTCTCAAGGAGCTGAATCAGCCGCGAGACGATGCCAAGCTCGCAGCCAGCGACTGGCAGCAGCAGCGAGGCAGCAGGATGCTTCCCATGCCCACGGGAGCCGGCTGCTGCGCGCGGGTGACGCCGGGCAAGACGGCAAGTTGCGCTCGGCGTCAGAGCTGCCGCCTGTTGCCCGTGACAACCCGGCCTCGGGTCTGTTCTACACACACACACATATGTGTATATATATATGTGTGTGTGCATGTGTTGCTATAACAACCACCTAGTACGTTTAAAAAATGCTGGCCTCTCTTTTCCAGGTGGCAAAGCACCTAAGTTCTGCTGCGGTCCAGGTGGCAAACAGCTGCTTTCAGCCTTTTCCTTTTTCCCCTCCTTTTTGCTTTTTTTCCTAAATGAAATATGCAAGGCAAAATGTCTGGGTGGGAAGGCTCTTGAATTCCATGCTAGGAAGGGAAAGTGTGTAGGGCTCTGTCTGTCATTTTGGTGTTCGAAGCTAAAGGATTTCGGTGCTTCTAGTGGGCTTATGTTGCAAAACAGCATCTGCGGGAGCGGGCTGGGCTGGGAGTAGTCATTTTGCTGGTGCTTTTTGTAGGTGGTCGTGGTCTCCGGTTGAAGTTCGAGGTGGGATATTGGCTTGGGCTGCCGTTGAACTGAGCTGGCTTTGCAGACCGAGTGACCTCCGAGGTGGGCTGGAAACATGGACATGATTATGGGAAGTTCATCCCAGGTGGCGGAGAGCAAGCTCAGTTTGCCAAGCCTGGCATTAAATGCATACACTCTAGTTTTCTGAACTTGGCTTTATGGTGACTTTCAACCTATTCTGTAATGTACAGATGAGTTCATTAGAGGTTTTGCATAAGATAGGCAGAAGCTGGCGGCTAGGGAGAGGAAATCAAACCCACTCGTGCTCTTTTCACCTGCATTCGAAGTCCTGCTATCTTCCCCCAATGATGATGCTCGGGATCACAGGCTCTGGAGCCCTGGTTTCTGCCTTCCGCAGAGCTGCTCCCCAGTGAGGGGCAGGCTGCTGAGCTAAAAGGAGCCTTTTGAGCTGCAAAATTGTGCAAGCCGGCATGTGCTATTTCTGGAGCCCGCTGTAATGTATGCGTCTAGCCTGGCTCTCTTCAGCAACGGCCAAATGTTTTTCAAGCAGTAAAGAAGGTAAAATAGAACAACACCGAACCGGAGCCAGATTTCTGCATGCGTTCCCCAAACGGTGCTTGCGAAAGCCTGCACGTGTGCTCACTAACACATTGTTAAATGCGTCGGATAGAAGGATGGTGCAGGGGGCCTGGGACGCCCTGGGCTGGGGGCTGGTTGCAGGCGGGATGGCCAATATAGGGCAAGGGAAAAGCAAACCGAGAAGGAAGTGGTGAGGAATCGTCCTGGGCAGTGCCATGTGCAGCCCTGGGACCTCGAATCACTTTTCGCAGAGGGAGTCGGGGTCGTTGTCTCTGTCGCACGGGCTGCAGGACGGTCCCACGAAGGACGTGGTGCAGACCAGCATCCTGCAGACAGCTCCGTGACGAAGCTGAACTGCTTCGTTAGGGTCCTGGCAGTAACTGCAGCAACGTTAGCCTGCTCCTCTGCCCAGGCTGCGCAGCCCTGCTGCTACGCACAGCCCTCCCTGGTGCAGCTCTGCCCACGCTGCTGAGCCCGGGACTAAACTCTGCAGGTTTTGTGACGCTGATGTCAAGGCATGAGGTCCGCGCTGACCCCAACCCAGTTGTGTCTGGCCCTGGTGGGAAAACGGCACTGCTTCCTGCCTCAGTTTTTGCATTGGCAAAACGGGGGTAATTACTCACTGGCTGGTTTGTGATTACGAGAATTAATGGGTGGCTGTAAAGTGCTTGGAAGTCTCCAGCTAAAAGGAGTCTGGGGAGGGTGTAAGGAATAGCACAGAGAAAAATCCTACAACAAATAGAGTGAAACTCAGAATTGGAATAAAACCAATGGGAGCAGAGGGGATTCTAGGCAAGGAGTAGACGGGCAAGTAGGAAAAGCCCTAATTTCTTGATGGGAACATCAGTAAGTAGTATGGGGACATATAATAGAAGGCTATACATGTCTTGCTGAAACAGCTGGAGTTGATGTGCTGATGATTTATTATGTATTATTTATGTTGTTTTCTGAGCCAGCCTCATTACAATAGTTGTCATGTTCTTCTCTCCAGGCTCCCTTTCCTTGGCCACCGTTTGAACACCTGAGTCTCCGTGAAGCTCCGGAGACATGAACCAGTAGCCACATCTCCCCAGGTAGGAGGCTCAGTAACCCGTTTGGTACCTGCTTCCCTAAAAGTGCTCGGTGCAATTTTCCAAACGTGGTAGACGAGAACTGTGCTGTCGGGATGGATGGTGACCTCTCCTGCGATATATTTTTTTCTTGTTTTATCCAGTATATAAACCCCTTGGAAGCAGAGGTTGTTGCTAGGTCTTTCCTCCCAGGTCCTGCTCCTCCTGCTGGGTGCTCATGCCGCTTGGCTGCTGAGGTGACACGGTGACAATTTGAGGTGCCCTGTGCTCAAAGGAGAGGTTGTTCTTTGCGGCACTCACCTGCAGTGGGCTGAGTGTCTAAGGTCCCACGAAAACTGGGAGTCCAGCTAGACCATCAGCTCTACTCTTCTTAGGGATGCTGCTTTCCTAATTTTGTGGGGAGATGGTGGAGGTCAAAGAGCATCCAGGGGGTTCATGCAGAACCCCGCGGGTGCTCTGCTGCAGGGCCACCTGCATGGTTGTGATTGCACAGTTAGAGCCTGGGAATTGCGTTTCAAGGACTTTAATGACTGCAAGTCACTTCTTCTGATACCAATCAGCACAATCCTTGCACAAAAGAATGCTTTTGAGTGCTCATTGCTTTAGAGCATCCAGCATTTTCCATAGGGATGCGCATCCCTTTGTAATTTGCTGCTGTCGGTGGGAGAGATTCCGAGCAGCCCTTCCTGGAGAGAGGCTGCTGGCCTGGTGGTGATGTGGTCAGAGCAAGAGCGCGGAGGTGCTGGAGGCCCTTCGTCTATCAGCACTAATCAGAGCGGGTGGGCTTTGCACCCCGGGAGCCCCTGCTCCAGGGAGAGCTCGGCACCGGCAGCACCAGCAAATAGTCCTTGTGCCACCGGCACTTGTTATCTTGCACGTTATCTCGCACACCTTCAATCGCTGCGGTTGGCTGCGATGCACGTGGTGGTCCGTGTTGTGTGCTCCGTTCCCAGCCGTGCCACGATAATATACTCACTTGTTCTGTCTAGCTGCTGCTCGTCTGCGCATCCTTCCCTCCATCCATCCACCCCTCCGTCTTTTTGGCAATCTGTCGTTTTTACTTTTGGGGCCGTTCCAGGAGCTGAGTAAAAGGTCCTTGGCAGCTGGAGAGCGAAACAATAGGTTTTGAATATGTTGTAGCGTGTTTGTAAACAATTGCACTTCATCAGCGTCCCGATCCAACACGCTGGCAGCAGACAAAACCGAGGCGACTCTTCTGACATCAGCATTAATTAGGCAGTGCAAAATGGTGTAAAGCAGACGGCCGTGTGGTGGAAACATCTCCTGGGTTGCAGAGGTGCTGTCTGTCCGTGTCAGCCCATGTTCTGCCATGCTGGCCACTGTGGCCATCGGGCGTCTTGGGTTGCTCTTCTCCCAGCTCTGGCAACAAAGATGAGCAAAGAGAAGCTTTGGGAGGGCTCCAGTCGGCTCCTGAGCCTTGATGGGTGTCCCACTGTCCGAGTGTCCGGTGGGATGTCACTCTTGCAGGAGATGTCTGTCAGAGAAGATCAAAATACAGTAATCTGGCAGTCTGATCAAAACATCCCCATTTCCCATAGATTTCTACAGCTTAGTACTGATGGAGAAAAAAAAAAAAAAAAAGAAAAAAAAAGTTTGTTTGTTGTACAATCCTGGAATATCAAGAACTTTTACTGAGGATTCAAAGAGTAAAACAACCTCAGAAGCATGGAGAGGGGAGCAAAAAGGCTGTAGCTGCAGCCTTGTGATTGATACAGCCACCAGATAACCCGTTGCTCCAGACTTGCTAATATTTTGAAGCAGAAATAATAACTGTTATGGGTACAGGACTTCTCCATTCCTAGGTCCTGGGACTTGGTAGAGCGAGGCAGGCTTCCCAGTGAGGTTGGCTTCCCAAAACACGCCGCGTTCAGTCGCTTCTATCTGCAGAAGGTTTTGTAGTGGAAGTGGACCAGGGAAATTAAGGAGCGGAAAGATCAGCACACTTTAAACTCAACCCGTTTTTCCACGTAGTGACTGGCCCTACAAAACACTGTCTGTAGCTGCTCCAGCTTGGGGCACGGATGGAGCGAGCCGCTGGACTCTGCTGCGAGTAACAGTGTGACTGCAGGAATTGGCACAGTAGCTTGGAACGAGTTCTAATTAATTAATTCAAGACATGCGGGGATTCAATTTTACTAAGCCTTGGAATCAGAGTAGACTAGATGAAATGTAAGCAAAGGTTGGGACAGGGACGGAGGGGAATGTGTGACAGCTACCTGCCAGCACCTCTGCTTTCGTGGCCTCAGTCCTGGCCGGCTGGTCTCGACCTTTCTGCCCCTTGTGCTGCCCATCTCATGATGGGTCGTGGGTCTTGCTATCCCAGGCTCTGTCCTGCTCTTCCTGGCTCCCAGTATCCCAGTCTTTCCTCATCTAGCCGCTCGAGATTTGTGCATGGAAGATGATGAGCCCATCCTGCTCTGCTGCAGTAGGTTGTGAGGAGAGCACCTCATGTCTTGTGGTCTCTGATGGCATCTGGAAGTGAAGAAGAGCTTTCCCGTGGCTTTCCCGCAATCCTGTGCTATTAAATATGCCATAGTCTGTCTATGGGGCACGTGAACTCCATTTTTATTGTCTGTAGAATGATTCTGGGCACTTCTGCAATGCAAATGCAAGACGTTTGTTGTTCACCTAGTTGCACCTCAAGCCTGTCTTAGTTTCTGGCAGCTGTGTGGTCAGGCACGTATGTCCTGGCACAACTCGCCAGAGCCAGGCTTTGCAGGGATAAGTCATTCTTCAGACAGGTAAACAACTGTGTATGGGGTGTTTATGCAGAGCCACCGGCTCTGCAACGAGGGGGGCAGCAAATGACCCAGGCTTTGCAGCGAGCTTGTTTTGCCTGCCAGATCTGCAGCATCCCACGCGAGCCATCTTTTCTTCTGACAGCTCCAAGAACATACTTTCTAATTTTAGCTCGCCCTCCAAGGTGGATATCTTTGGGGTTTGGGCACAATGAATGCCTTATTCATGAAACTACAAACACTGTAAAAAGAAGAGAGGGGAGGAAAAAAAAATTAAAAAAAAAAAAAAAAAAGGCAGGGGAAAAAAAAAAAAAAGCATCCCGCCCTAAAATGTTTCTGATCTCCAAGCAGCTATAATTTTGGCTTGCTCTGAGAACAAGCTGAGGTAGTGTTCATTTTAACAGCCAGGAAAGGGCTGTCTGTTTATATTTAGGGCCTTGTAGATTTGGGCAGTGTATGCAGGTGGCACATTAAAATGTGCGGATGATTTCTTACCAGGATAAGGCTGTGTTTTTTCTGGACCGCCTTGAATTTGGTAGGAAAGGCCAAGTAAGTCAGCACTGCGATTTTTGCTGCCATGGTTTCTGGGGTTAAATTTTGTAGCTTGAGGAGTGTTGCCTGGAGATGAATCCCGGCGAATTCCTCGCTCTGTGCACCTTTCAACGCCCAGAGCACACGGGTTTGAGAGCAGGTTGGCAGCTCCCGCCCCTCTTGATCTGCAGGACGTTGGCATTAGGGATCACAGTTCAGTTCGTACGGGTAAGTGTCTGTATACTGCAGAAGGAAAAATAATTAGGTGGGTAAAGAGCATCCTCCAGCAGTGTGGTGGGTAGTGGTGTTGTGCCCCTCCAGCCCTAAAGATATGTTTGCAAGTGTCTGTAGCTCTGGATTGCACCTCTACACTGTCTCTGAAGACGGCTCTGCCTCCTATCTCCAGCCTTGCTGATTATCTTGTTAGCTCAAGGATCTGCAAAAGCTAATTCCCTGCTCATCTGGCATCAGCTTGATTTCAGTGGCTTTCGCTTTCACGGTAGCATTTCCAAGATGCGCACGTGTGCTCTCGTGCCCTGGCTTAGGGTGCTTGGCTCGCTGCTGCTGCTTATTCCCCGGTGCTGCAAAGTCCGGGTTTAGGGGCGAAAGCAGCAGCTCCCCACTACGGCTGAGCCCTGTCCTTCAGAGCTGAAGCTGAGCCCTGTCCTTCAGAGCTGATCCCTGGAGAAGTGCAAATCTTTGGAAAGCTGGCGTGACATTTGGTTTTGAGACAACAGAGATGGCTTTGTGGTGAGCGCCAACTCTGACCTTCCTTTGCTGGGGTTGGGTGTTTCAGAGCCTGGTCCAGCCTGGTTGCTCTCCTGTCACCCTCCAGAAATCACTCGCTGGCTACTAATCCTGTCCTGGTAATAGAACAGTGCTGCGTGGGAAAACTCAGATGAGGGCTTGTAAAGCCTTAACTGCAGCTCTGAGGAGAGCAGAGCGCAGCATTGCTAGTCTGGGTCTTCAGGATACAACCTGGGCTCCGAGGTCTGGTCAGGGATCCAGCATTGACGAGCTGGTGATACCTGCACGCTCAGAATTACCAGTGTTTGAGCTGAAACCCTGGCAAGTTGCGAGCCAATGAGGTTCAAAGGGCAGCAGAAGGGCAGTATTGAGCTCAGCTTAGAGAAAAGCCATAAATTTTTAACTGTATGCATCTGTGCCGGTCAGTGGCTAGACACAAATATGGGAAATGGGGTGGAAGTAAAGTGAAATTCAGGTTGTGCCAACCCGAAAATATCTCCCTGCATATTTGGGTCCTTTACTGTGGTAACCAGAGGACCTATTTTTAGCACCTTTCCCAGGATGTCCTTCCATAGAGCACCGAGTTCCTTGGGAAGCTGCTGTCCAAAGTTAGCCCAGGGGGTCTCAGCTTAGAATGGATGTTAATTCCCCATCGCTGCAGAGGATCACACTTGCCTGAATTCAGCAGGTTCTGCCCCAAATCTTCCTGTCTGCGCACACAGCTCAGGCCATGCATTGGGTGTCTGTGAAATCCCTAAGCCTCACACTTAGGCGCCCGAGCTGGTCCCGGGGCAGGCAGGTTTTACTTTAGTTTGACAGGATGGCGCCTGCTTCGCGCTCCTCCTCCTCCTCCTCGTCGCCGGCGGTGGCCCGGCAGTCACGTGCGTGGTGGGACTCCAGCCAGCCCTTGCACGCTGCAGCTCCGTCACAGGCCTCAGGCTGGGCAAGATGCAAGAACATCCTGAAACCTATTAGCGTGTTTCAGCACCCTCCCTAAGTAGATATGAGTGTTTTTTTAAAATTCAGACTCCAAGAAGGAGATGAGAGTAGAAGAGGTGGGAGCCTCTTTGGCTTCACCCTGCAGGTTTTAAGTTGATTTTATGCCAAAAGACCATTAGTTTCTGCTATCTCGGAAATTAGACCCTTGGTGTCTGTGTTCAGTGTCGAGCTGTGAGGGTCTGACTGTATGGCTGTATTAGCTCAATTTACCCCTCTCGTCCAAGATGGATTTAACGCTAATTGACCAGAATTCAAACCAGCTTTCTCTCCTGGTAATGTGCTTCATTGCTTATAATTGACCTGCTTTCCTGGCAGCCGAGAGAGTTGTACCAGCCAGCATATACTGCGTGGCTGCATCCTGTAATTACTTAGATTTAAGTCTGTGAAGGAAAATTTTAGGAGTTCCTTCTCTGCTGAACTTAAGCTGTAAAATATATATATGTGTGTGTGTGTGTGTGTGTATGTATATATATATATATATATATATATATATAAAAAAAAGTTTCAAAGCTGATATTTTAAAAATGTGTGTGTATATATATATATATATATATATATATATATAAAAGTTTCCAAGCTGATCTTTTAAAAATCTAGCCTAAGCTGAGGGAAGCAGCTTAGCACCACTTGGCTGATAGCAGAAGATGGCTTTTGGGAGCGTGGGAATTGTACTTTGGGATCTTCTGCATGGTAGGCTACCCGAGTTATTTCTTATTTCATTCTCTCAGGGCTGTTCAGGTGTTTTGGATGACACCAAGGTGGGCATGGCCATGACCCAGCACTGCCTGGCATAGTCCCCACCATGGATAGGGTGATGCCTCCTCCTGGGTAGTGTCTGTTATGCGTGTGCCACTTGCTGGGCCCAGCCCTTGGCTGCTTATCTCTTTAACTAAGGAGCCCTTAGGAGTGACTAAATTAGAAACGGAGTTTGCTACCCAGATTTTGTGTGGGAAGAAGGTGGAAACAAAGGCCTATTGCTATTATTACAGCAATACTTCGTTTAGCGATGGGTCTTCTGAATAGAGTTCACATGAGCCTATGATTGCCTGAGTTCAGTGTGTGCAGTTTTTCCAAAAAAAAACCCAAATGGTGACATGCAGAGCACTTAGGTCAGTGCCTAAAACTTTGATAGTTTACCCAAAGTAAATTCTGAGAGGATGGATGGATGATCTGGATGATGTCTGGGGAGATGGGTTATTTGGATGCAGACATAAATCCGATGTGAACAAGCTGTCCAGCTCCCAAGCCTGGAACATTTCTGAGCATTTGCGGGTGCCTGAAATAAACACCCAGGTAATTTTTAAACCAGACAGACCTCTCATCAAGTTTAGGCATCATTAAGGCTGAGCAGCTTGGAGCAGGGCAGTTCTGGTTGACTTTCTTAAACCTGCACCCCACAATAGATGGCCAAGGAAGTCAAAGATGCCAAAGGAGATGAAGAAACATCTGGACCTCAAACTCAAAGGTTTTCCCCATCTTCTGCTGATACCTAGAGTAGAGCTAATCTCCAGGCAGGTAATAATGTATAGCCTTGAGGGAAAGAGGAAAATTGAGAGAGTGGGAGTGGGAGACATACCTCACTGTTTAAATGAACCTCTCAGAGGTGTTTTTCAGAAGATAGGAAAAATGACAACCTGATTTACGATAACCCTTTTCTGCCTTGAAATTCACTGGCATGCCTGTACTGCTCTGTGCATCTGGAAATAAATCATCAAGCACTGCAGAAATGCCCTCAGAAATGTATGCTTTTATTTGGCTAGCGTGTGTGCTCGACAGCTCAAATATGCATTTTTAGGCACTACTTCTCTGAGTTTCTTCTCCAGATGTGATGAGTGTAGAGCATTGATTTTGCTTCCAAGCTTTGAGATTTTTTTTTCTGTGCTGGGGTCTCTGGGGTCTGCAGAGGCTTTTTAAGGTTATATAACCCTATTTGGAGGAGATGTAATGGGAAAAATTAATGAAGTTAAGCAGAAGAATTTTAAATGTTTCATCCTGAAAACTGAGCAGCATGTGTGCGGATACGCGAATGCTAAGGCCACAAGAGCTGGTGTAATAGCAAATTGTTAAAGTATCACCCAGCAGCTCATTTCATCTTGGCCTAAGGCATCAGGGCGCAGATGCAGATAATGCTTTTCTTTCTTTCCACCCCATGGAAAAGTCTGACCAAGAACTAAGGATCAGGACTCACGGTACTTATTTTGTTTGACAGAAAAGTCAAACTAGAAGCAAGGGAAGAAGCCTGCTAAGCACTCTGTTTGTCTTTCTCTTCTCAATGAAATAACCAAAGGTATTCTGTTGGCTAAATTTATACCTTTTACGTGATGCTACAGTGAAGAATGAACCCAGGGTAGGTTTAAAATGTATTAGTAGTCATCATGGTGAGCTGGCAGTTTAGAAAATTGGCATTTCTGCAGATTTGTTTTAGGAAGAAATACTGAAATCCTTTCTATGGCAACTCTTTCAGTTGATCTCCATAGCAAATCCGTGCTCTTTCTGTAGCTCGTGTGACTCTGAAGGCAGAAATTCGATGTGTAAGATACCTGAAAAGCTTTTGAGGGAAGTAAATCCCCATGCAAAGTAGGCTTATCAGCGGCTGTCCTGGAGGCTATGAAGGTTGTGAAAACTCCCTTAATCCTTAATGTTAATGTGTGGCCATGCCCGTTTGCAGGATAGAAAAAGAAATGGCTGAGAAAAAGAAATGGTTACACTGAGAGCTGGGATCTTGCTGGTGGACTGTTTACTTTGTCAAATCTGTGTTTGGAAGGACATTTGCCAAATCTTGTCTAAATTATAATTTCTCTGCTTGTAGAAGCTGTACTGGGAGCTCTTGCACATTAGAGAAGTAAAGCTTCCTACAAGTACATTTGATGTATCAAGATATAACTTATCAAGCTAACTTACATGAAGATATAAACTCTGTTTTCCCATCCTAATGGCTAATCTGGAACCACAGAACCTGCAAGGATAGCTTTCCGATTCACTGCTCTGCATTGGTTTGGGTTTGCAAACCTTCTTTGCACACGTGTTCTTGAATTTGGTTCTGTTACCTTAAGTCTCAGTTTCCTTAATTTGTAAGTTCTAAGTTTTAACTTAGAGACAGGTTGGTTGGGAATAATTCTTGCGTATATGGTAAAACTAAGAAAAAAAAAAGGAAAACTTTTAATTTAATTTTCAAATTTATAGTTGACACCCACTGAAGCCATATGCATATGTATAGACACCCATTCTGTGTCTATACATGCAGATCCACTCTGTAGTAACCTGTAGTGACTTGTTTCATGTGTGCTGATGTGGTCATCAGGATGTTTAGTGTACATTGGCCCATGTCAGTGGTTTACAACCTTTTTTGGTTTGTAAATCTTACATTTTTTGCAGTAGGGTGCAGGCATTTGCATAGCAAATTTATGCTCCTGGACATTGCGCTTGCTTTGCAGAATGACAGCTCACCAAACCCATACGAGTTGCCTGCGGATCCCCAGTGCTCCCCAGACTGGCTGCAAACTACCGGCCTCAGATTGCTAGGAAGGTTGTAGGGAAAAAAGAGCGGGAAGAGAAAGGAGCGCTCCCGGGCAGCAAAAACGCCCCAGGCACCTTGAGAGCACCCAAACTAATAGCTCCGGAGATGCTATCTCTGGTCTCCAGTTAATTTGCAGAGCTGAGCAGGCAGGTGAGAAGGTGCTGAGGTGCAGCAGCGAGGAGGCAGGGGATTTTACACCTTGACTATTTTATATTTTATATATATATAAAATATATATATTTTATTCGTCAAGTCCCAGAACGCAAGCAGCCTCTCTACCCAACGCCTCGTGCCCCAGCAGGATCCTGCGTTCGCTTGCATTGCGACTCGCTGGCTGCAGGTTCTGTTCACAACATATTGTTTGACAAATGTCACTTCTGAAGGGAAAGAAAAAATAAATTATTTCTTCAAGACAAAGTTTCAGATTTAACATTGAGCAGATGCTCTGTCTAAAATTAGCATAATGATTCCTCATGCCTGCTACTTACCAGGACATGTGTCTTTAACGTAAGTGTGGGAATAATAATGCAACTTTGCAGTGATTTGAGTGTTTTTTTCTTGGGGTGGGGAGGGTATAATTGAAGATGCTCCCGAATGCTTTTGAAACATTTATTGAGCACAAAGGCCTTCTGAATTGAGGAGCTTTGCTATTCGCATGTAGCAGATGTGGAAAGTGAGATGCAGGAGCCCATGAGATAGGTGAGGTCCCAAAGGAATATTACAGCTGGGAGCAGCGCTTGAGGTAGCCGAGGTTCATCCAGGGCAGCTGAGTTCCCCCAGTGGCCAAACTGGTGCTGTGTTTCAGGCAGAGTGAACTTCCTGACTAGCAGTGTCGTGTTTGAAAAGGGACAGGGTCTTCTGGTGAGAAACTGTTAAAAATAAACAGGCCTGAGAAGAGGTGCCCAGTGGGATTCCCAGGCGCGCGGGGCGCCTGTTCTTCTCGGTGTTGCTGACGGCGAGGCTGAGAGCGGCCAGCTCTTGAAGGTCTCGTTTCGGTTTCACGTACCTGGAGGATTTACAGGTCAGATCTTTTAAAAGGGTTAAATACGTTAGAAGATGTTACATGTAATTCACAGAGCTGGTCTGCTCCAGCTTTCCAAAAAGAGGATTGGGGTGTCGTGGCCTCACGCCAAGGCTGCCCTCTTCCAAAAAGAGTGGGATTGCTCATATTTGGACATAGATGCTTTATTTTTAAAAAGAAAACCTTTGCAAATCCCCTGTTTCCCCATGTGAGAATACTTCAGTGCTGAAAGTGGAATAACCTCTTGGTAATTCTATAGGGAATGCATGGAAGGGTTCATAATAAAACCCCAAATTCGCACACCGTGCTGAAGGGAGCCTTCTATCCCCTGCACACTTGCCTGGGACTCTAACAGCAACTCTGGCACTTGCATTTATGGAAAACTTGAAAGTCCTGGCCATGCTTTTGGCTTCTGTTAATGTCATTCAGCTGATGCTAAGAAAATAGAAAGGAAGGGAGGAGTGAGGAACGTGTGACCAGCTGGGAGCACACAGACCACCAGAAAGTGCTCTGAGGACCACTGGGTTAGAAGCCATCAGAGGAGCTCATTGTGCTCACAGAAGATAGAAGAGCTCGTTGTGCTCAAATGAAAAAAGTAAAGAGATGGAAATAGTTTCAAAGAAGCCCTGTGGGTAGTTTTCACACATCCTGGGCCATGCTCAAGTGAATAAGGGTGGATGAAGGGATAGGGAGGTATGCTCACATAAGGAAGAAGGTCTGACCTTTAAAAGCAAAGCAAGGAGTAGTTTTTTTAACCATGCGAGGCCTGAGGACAAACCCTTTCCTGCCTAACATGGGTCTAACAAAGGATTTGCACAAAAAGTGCCCATCGTGGCCTAGGCATAACCCCATATGTCCTTGGCGCTGCAGTCAGGAAAGGAAACTCAGGGGAAACCTCTCCCTTCTTTTTTTCCCCTTTAAGCAAAACCACTCTCTTCCACCTAAGAAAAGCCACAGCCGTTTGGTAAACACCTTTTGTATTAACTGTTTTTGAATGGCCGTGTTTGTGCTATTCAAGGGGAAAAAATATCTCCACTTTCTTTATGTTGTAACGTAGAGGTCAACCAGAAGAGGACATTTGGGTGTGTTTGGTGTGACTGGGAGATTTGAGGGTGTTGGATAAACCCAACAAAAAAATGGTAGCACGTCTTCTGAGGAAGCTTTCACATGTGTGGCCACGGGAGTGCTGTTTCATTTATTACCTGACTGTCCAAATGTTCAAATTGATTAAGAAAAGGGATTTGTTGCCATGTTCAGTCGCCTTGCATCAGCGGGTTCTGTGGCAACCCCCAGTTCTTGACGCTGTTGGCCAAGCCTACCAGAGCCCTTGCAGCGTGGTGACCGTGCAGACTGGATGCGATCTGTTTCCTGGGGTGAGACAAACCAAATGCACGTGTTTGCAAGCCTAGAGCTTGGGGAAAAAAATAACCTTGTGACTTGTAATTGGAGGCAGTGTGGAGTGAAGGCGGAAGGGGAAAACGCACTGAGTTTTGGTGTTCAGCAAGTCCGATTTGGGGGGGCAGGGGCAGTCCCGCGTGTTGGGGGGTCCTGGCCCCGTTCGCGTATCCGCTGTCTGCCTGCGTCCCTGCTATTAATCCTTTAGCACCCGCACCTGCACGCACCCAAGTGACTCAAGCCAGGAGAGCTGCTGAGGGGAGACCACGTGAGCGCAATTAAAATAACACAGGAGAGCCTTTCTGTGTTGTACTGCTCTTCTCAGCTCTGTCCAGGATGAGAGGAGCTGAAACGAGGTGTGAAACCGGACTGGGGAGGAAGTCGTATGCACACAGAAAGGGAATGTGCCCTACGGTAGTTTCTCACTTCGAGCACTGCAAATGTTTTGGGGGGGTGTGCTTCATGTGAAGCTGCTCTGTGACTGACTGCAGAAAGGCCAACCTGGTGGTTTTGGTAGCAGGTTTCCAATCATTAATTTGCCTGAAAAGCGGCATTTTGTTTACGGCCTGAAACAACCACCCTGTTGATGTTGAGCCCAAAAAGACCCGGCCCGTCGGTTCCTTGCTTGGCTGCCAGCATAATTCTTTCCATCACAGAGACCTCAGAGCATCGTTATTTCATTGCTAGATGACTTTTTTGGCTCATCCCTGACTTCACAGTCTGCAGTCAGATAGGAACAGAGGATTGGCAATCGTTTTTCTGAGTAATGATTTTTTTGTCATCAGTTTGGAGAGCTCTGGTGCAGGTTAGCTGGGATAGTTGTACTGGCTATATATCAGAAAAAGAGGGGGTTTAGCGTATTTAGTGGCAATATATGCTTTTCAAGCATACACTGATAAGCAAGCTGACCAAAATAAGCAAACTTGGCAATAGCTCACTTTTATAGTTTACATTTAAAAAAAAAAAAGAGCTTCTAATTGCCACAGAAGAAGCATAAAACCTTTTTGTTGCTGTTGAGCCCTTGCATACATTTTAAATGCAAACACGGCGTGGAATGCAAGCTTACTCTTCTGCTTTCTTCTAAAAATCCCAACCTTGCCCCTTTACAGCTGCCTGCACTCAAAGCTCAAAATTTGGGAGTGTGTGTGTGTGTGTGTCTGTCTGTGTGTGTGTGTGTCTGTCTGTGTGTGTGTCTGTCCTCTGAGCTCATCCTGAGGCTGGGCTCGCTCTACCTCCCCTCCCGCCTGCCAGGCTGGAAGTGGGATGCCCTTTGGGAGCCAGGGAAGAAAAGAGAGAAGGAAAAAAAAAAAAAAAAAAAAAGTCCGAATTCCTATTGGTGTCCAGTTGTAGAGTAGAAACATATAATTAATTTAAGTAAATAAGATAAAATAGGTGGGGAAAAAAAAAAAAAAGAAAAGAAAAGAAGAGAAAAAGAGGAAGGAGAGGACCGGGGGAGGGAGCCGCTCTCCCTGCGCCGCGGACGTGGATCAGCGTTTCCCTTCGCGGGAAACCCCGTCGGGAGCGCGGGCGGCGCCGCCCCGGGCAGGGGCCGATGCGCTCGGGTGCCCTTGGGAACCCCCTCCTTCCTCCTCCCTCCTCCTCCTCCTCCTCGACGGAGCGGCCGCGCAGGCTGCGCCCAGGGCAGCGGGCGCCCCTGGAGCCCGGGTCGGGGGAGGCAGCCGGGAGCGAGGCAGGGGGAAGGGAGGAGGAGGAGGAGGCTGCGGGGAGGAAGGGAGGGAGGGATGCAGAGCGGAGGGAGCCGCGGGCAGCTCGCTCCGGCCGCGGGGCTGCCCCGGGTGCCCCGGAGGGCTGCGGCCGCCCCGCGCGCAGAGCCGCCCCGCGCCGGCCTTGCGCGCGAGCCCCGCGTTAGGATTAAGGCCCCCCCGCGCCTCGGCGCCTTGTGCAATGCCCCGCAGCCCGCCCGCGGCTCAAGGATTCCCTTGTCTGCGCCGAAAGCCGCAGCAGCCGCTTGACAACAGGAAACAATGTGGAGTGAATGGAAAAAAAAAAAAAAAGGAAAAAAAAAAAAGGGGGTGGCGCCGCCTGAACAACTTCCCTTTACATCACTGCCCAAATAAGGAGCTTTAAACTAACCCTTTTCTATTGCAGCCCGGGCAGAAGATCCCCCTGGAGTGCCAGGGTCCCAACTCTCCTGGGCAGAGCTATGGGAGAGCCGCGGCGCAGCGCGGGGGCACGGGCAGGTAACGGATGCGCTCCCTTCGCTCCGGGCTCCCAGGGCTGTCCTGCGGGAAACAGGCTGCTTTGCACACTTCTTTTTCCTTTTCTTTTATTTTTTCCCTCTTGTCTCAGCTGTGTCAGTGCTGAAAGGGGCGGCCGGGAGGGGGGACGCCTGGCTGCAGCCCAGGCCGGGGGGAATTAAGCGCACTGGTATCACTGGGGCATGTCTCCCTGGTGAGGTCACTGGTAATGAGTAACCGGGACTTACTGGATGTCGGACTACTGTACACTGTAAACACCGAGGCTTGTTTCTCTTGATCCCCCGCCAGCCAGCCCGGTGCCTGCACCGGCAAATAAATAAACTGCAGCGCGGGTCTTAATTGGCGGCTGCCTCTAATGAACGCGCTGCGAGCCGAGGACTTTCGCTCCTTGCGCGTGTGGCGCCCGTGCTGGGGGAGCTGCGTGTCTGTCTGTCTGTCTGGGACGGATTTCCTCCTTATCATTCGTACAGGAAAGTGAGTGGGGAGTGGAAGGGCTGTTCTTGGCTGGCACGTGACTCCAGCGGGAAGCTGTGCTAGTGGCAAGCAGGGGCGAGCTGCTTTTCAATTGGCTTTCCCGAGTTAAGGGCTCAGAATATCACCTAGATTAGCAGCTTTTCCCTGCTCACCTTCCTGCACTAGACGCAGAAAAGGAGGCCCCAGACCAGGAGCTGACCCGTGGCATTTTATCCTTTTTTTTTTTTTGAAAAGTGTTTTCCTGCTGATGGTGCCTGCACATCAGCAGAAGAGGAGGCAGCCTCCAAATGCATGAAGTCTGAGTTGACAAGTGTTAATGATTTAAACTTCTTAATCCTCCTTGGTGGCAATTAGTA
This sequence comes from Rhynchotus rufescens, assembly GCA_032273925.1. NCBI lineage: Eukaryota > Metazoa > Chordata > Aves > Tinamiformes > Tinamidae > Rhynchotus > Rhynchotus rufescens. Next base: position 21,355 of record JAVCKT010023868.1, read on the forward strand.
ATGCACCTAAAGGTGCAACAAGGCATGTGCTTGAGCTGCCCTGTGCAAATGATGGTTGTTTTGGGTAAGGGGCTGTGCATTTTGCTGCTGCTGTTTTATTTCTTTTTCTCTGTATTCTTTAACTAATCAGAACAACCATTGTGAAAGCACCAGGTGCTTTTACTCAGTTGTACTCTGGTGAGTGGAAAAAGCTGGGGCAGCTGATGCAGTGATTTATGGTGTGAGCAATAGGATCCAAAGCCTGCCCTGCTGCTACAGGGTAACCTGCAGTGGATGGACTTTTAGTTTCCCTGCGCCAGAAGACTGTGAGTGTGAAAGGCTGTTTTAGACCTTCAGGAGCTGGAAAGGAAGTGGTTGGGGATCCTTACAGCCCCTTCTCCATCCCTCTGATCTCACCAGGCTATAGGAATCCCCCTGGCACATGAAGCAGAGGAGAGCTGCCCATGCTTATTGGGGTCTGTCATATTTTTCTCAGCATTTCAGGAACTTTATTTTGTTCTTGATTCTTGTAGAAAAATGTGCATGGTGTTGTCACAGTTTTTTTTCTTTTTTATCCACACTAAAAATGGATAGGATTCATGTGGGGACATCTCAGTTCCCACCTGGTTCACAGATTTCAATGACCTCCAAAGCTCGTTACCCTGAGCCCTGTTGCTCCCAGCCCTTTCTTCCCCCACTGATTATCTTAGCAGAGAGATTCAATTGAGAAGGTCCTGGAAAAATGTGTGGTTTTTTTTTTTTTTTTTTTTCCCCTCCTTATGCCTAGAGAAATGTACTTTAACAAATGATAGAGAGATATTAGAGTAGGAGATGTGAGGTAATATAGGCTTTCCTGCAATTTCTCCTGTGAAGAAAGGCCTTCTGCCTCCAAGGCTGCTCATTCCAATGGAAAAATCACAACAGTTGTTGCTGAGAAATTGCTAATCAAAGACAGACTTTCCGAAGACGCTGATTGAGTAACTGATGGCCACGTTGTCAGGGCGCTGCTCGTGTTGTGCTGCCCGTCACCTGGGGGCCTTGGGCACATCCAGAGGTGCCTCCTGTAGGAATTGCTGTGAGGAACCCCGCAGCCCTTCTGGGGATGCTGCTGTGGTACCAAGGCTGGGAATGTTTCCTTATCCACTAGGACCTGTCGCTCGCATCCTCAGCTGCGAGGGCGGGTTCTAATTTCTCCCTGCAGGGAGGTGTAAAGTGTCCCGTGTGTTTTCCCAGTTAGCTGGGTAGCCCGTAGGTCACTAACGAGTCAGCGCAGAGGCCCATGGCCAGTGGCTCCTTTGATTGCAGAATAGCTGGATTTCCTCGTGTTTCCCCCGCCTGTCCCCACGGGCGGGTTCCTGCTCCCGCTGCTGTAACCGCTGCCTTTGGCTGCGTGAGAAATGCAAATGGAAAAAAAATGAAAAGAATCGTTCTAAATCATTCTAAAGCATTTAGTTCCTTGGTAAAGGGGTTTGAATGCAGAAAAAAGAAAAAGGCTCTAGAAAGGAAAGCTATTTATTTAAAATATACCTTCAGCACCAGTGTCTCCAAGTTTAAAAAGAGTGCCTGCTAGGAGACGGTTACAGCGCGCCGGGATGCACAGCCGGCGGGGCCGGTTGGGATGCTGGAACTGCTTGTTCTGC
>JAVCKT010023869.1:3077-18762 GCA_032273925.1 Rhynchotus rufescens
TCTCAACTAATCTCTTCTGAGTTTGGATACAGATATTGGAAACAAAGTTTAATACTGTTTTCAATCTCACAGCTAATAAGTGTTTGTAATTTTCACTCTGTCTCTGTAAACTGGAGTATGAATTCTGCAGTATAACTTTTTAAAGACCAGCTGTCATTTCCTTTGTTACTTAATCCAAATAATTTGCTTCTGCAGAAATGTGAGGATGCTTTCTGTACAGCCCAGAGCTGAATAAGCTCTTTGAAAGAAGGAAGATGATCATCAAAGACAGCATCCTCTTATAATTTTTATGTCCACTATAGAGACTGATTGATGTACTATTAATCATGTTGTCAGAATAGAAAGCATATGTTCCCATGCATGGGGATAAGTTTTTTGGGCAATACTTTTCTTTTCCTACTTTCAAGCAAGATCTGAGCATGGGAGGGGAATGTGGGTTTGAGTCAGATTGACCTTTCTCTTGTGCAGCCAAGAGGAGAGAGGAGGATTCTTCTTGTATGTCCTTGGTTGGGGGCCCCATGATAACCTGAATTTCATTCATACTGGAATGGAAAGTTGAAGGTGGGATGGAATAAATATTTTTTCCCATATGAAAACTGCTTCAACAATAGTCTGTCTGGAGTGCTGAGGAAGTTAATTTTACGATAGTTATAGGTGCTTCGCAAGTGTTAGAAATGCATCTGGAGTTTCACTTATTCAGATAGACTCCTGCAACCAACTTAGACTCAACTTTAGGATATAAGTGGGATTTAAGTTAAGACAAATGTAAAATCATTGGCAAAATTGGCTATGCATATGAGATCAGTATGGCTTTTTGAAGTGTTAGGCTAGAAGTATCTGTCAGATTAAATATTAAATTTATGGACATAAATAATGTGATTCTTTCAGACATGCTTTGACTGGTTATTTTTAGTTTACATATGTATGGTCGTCATGATAGAAATACCTAATAATTTAGCATTTTATTTTGTAACTGTTAGGTTTTCCTCTCGCACATTGTCCACTGCAGTACTTGCTATTGCAAAGAGAAAAGCTGATAATATTGCATAGGCATTTCTTTCTTTTCTTTTCTTGTATATTTGTGTTATAATCAAGCTCACTATCAATATTTATCTGTTACATGAAAGGGCCATTTACATAGGTTGTCTACAAGTCAGTCTGCAGTCTACAGGTGCACAGAATCATTCTGCCTGTGCTCCAGGCCAAGCCAGGCCTGTCTGAGAGCAGAAGCTGCCTGGGTCAGGGCTGGCTCTGGTCTGTGTAATCATGCTGGGCTGCCCTGTGGCTCTGAAAGGCACCAACACAGCTCCTTGGCTTTGGGGCTGGAGCCCGTTCAAATCCAAGCACAGGGAGTACAGGCACTCTGAGCTGATTTTTGTGTCTGTTTGGTGTCACCTGAGAGATAGCCTGAGTTTAAAACAAACCAAAAATCAGACCTTTTTCTTCATTTGCTGAAAGAGATTTCAAGAATATCATTGCCAGCCCAGAATATCATTACCTGGTGTTCTTTAGTCACTGTTACACAGAAAGTCACTGACTGTTTACCTCTTAAAAATGTTTCTTTTATACTCTAACATAAATCCCTGCTCCTTTCTTTTAAACAGGGCCACCAGAGAGATGCTGCAGAAATCAGCAAACACAAACTCTTTACTAGAGCGATCCTCGCCTCTCCCACACCGTGTGCCACTCACACGGTGTGGAGAGAGTAGCAAGGGATCCAATTCCTCCAGCAACCTGCCATCACCTACCAGCTCCACCGAACCTTCTTCTGAAAATTTAAGTCCAGCTAAAAAAGGGGCAAAGGTAGAAAATAAAAGCTACCTTATTCCCATGGTGTTGACTGGCATAATTGGCTTAATGTTTCTGGAGAAAGAAAAGGCCAATATGTTAATACTGCAATAAACAGCGCATGGTGTTCATTGTGCAGCAAACGCTCATCCGAACAGCACATCTTTATCACTCCACCATTCCACATCCTGCCTTTATACTCTATCTTCCTCTAAATGTACCCTAATTCAGTAAAGTTCCTGTGGTGTGTTGTAGTGTACCAAAAGCAAGTGGTGCCAGTGGAAATTAGCATTTGGATGCACAGAACAAATGCTAGATTTGTGTATTCAGTTGGAGATATTTTTCTGCATCCTCCTGGACTGCATACTTACCCGTGTTTATTGTATAACGGAGATGCTTGCAAGTGAAGAAATGTTGTATGCTGCCAGTCATTCGCCTTTTTTCTCCTCCAGTAATGAAATCTGCCAGTTTTGCATGCTACATGTTGGACTTAATTCCATATGTGAAGATCCTTGAACTAAAAATAGTAATTATTACAATTTAATATTTCTGTGTGATTCCCTCCTTTGTGCATGAATGTTCCAGCATGTAACTCATTGAATAACCCTTTGATATAATAATAATTGATATAAGAGCTTTTTACATGTTTATTTTCACTTCTGTAAAATATTTATCTGCCTGTATCCTCTTACAATTTCTAGCAATTGCATTTTATATTACTCTGGGAAAGAAACAAGAGAAATGGTTCTGTTCCTTATACTCACCAGTTTGAGTCATAATCAGAAATTTTCTCTCTCCTTCTATATGCATATAATATATAGTATAGTAGCAGTTATATATATATATATATGTATATATATATATGCAAACACACAAATATTACCATAATAGCCATTTTCTCATTTCTTATGCTTTTGGTGCCTTAAGCACTAAGCATCTTATTTCTGTAGTGCACCAGTGAGCTCAGCAAGATTGCAGTTGTGGTACGAGGAAAAAATGCTATGTGTTATGTACTAGGAAGAGCAACACAAAGTTGACCAGTCTAAATCAACCCTCTTACAGTTATTATTAGGTTGATAAGGTGTTTTGTTCTTCTTTGTTCTATTCCTTCATTATTATTTTTAGCAAGCCTTGGCCATCTCTTTTTTTTTTTTTTCCACAGAAATTTTAGATTCAAGACTGATGCTTTACATAAGATGAAAGAACAGTAGGAATATTTTTAAAAAGAAAAGGAGATTCACACCTGCAGGAAGTCGGACTGTAAAGCTCTTTGCTTACAAATCCTGTGGAGGCTGAATTTTACTTATAAGAAAAGCTGCTCAGGTGTCCTAGTCCTCTGCAAAGAAACAGGAAAAGCAGAACAATAATTCTGAAAGTAGATGTGACAAAACTGAGCACAAGAGCTTTTTGATGTTCTCTGTAAAGGCTGTAAGCTCTTAAGCTAGCAGTATCTGTACTGTGATTTAGGTTTTTAAAGCACAGTATGATGCCACTTTTCAGTGGGATTTCCAGAAAAACAAAGGAAATCAAGTCTTGGTGTTCTTCCTGTTTTCAGAAGAGAACTCAAATATCTCTTGGAGGATAAAATGATAAAAACAGTATTTAAAAAAAAATCCTTTTGGTTTTGAATGGTATGGTGTTTGGATCCATTTTTTAAAAACTGAATATCAGAAGTGAATTGAATTTGCTGTTCAATTAGATGCCAGATTAAAATAGGCAGCAGGGGTCTCAGTAGAGAGTAGAGGTGTCAATATAAACTGTATTTTCCATTTAAATGAAATATTATGGTGTTCTTTTTTATTACTGTTCTCAGATCAGACTGTTGCACTCTAGTGGAAAATACTTGTTAATTTTTGTATTTTTCTTACTGTGATTTCACTTTATTCCTAGAAAAAATGTGCATGCTTTTGAAATTCTTTGCTATGAAGTGTGATGTTTGTCATTACATGCATAAGACAAAATAGTGTTTGTTTTATGGTTTTTGTATCAGTAAATAATATTTGACATCACAAGACCTCTTTTACTTCCAATACTTTTATTTTTTTCTAAAGATATAGATAGGCTGAGAAGATCTTTTCATTTTTCTAGGAGATTATTTGGGACTCAGAAAATGGATTCACAGGATGTTCTCCTTGTTCTTTTAGTAGCAGCCTTAACTTCTCCCTGATGATTAATCTTCTGTCCTGGTCTTTGCGCTACTGTGTGTGTCTGTGCTTGACCTAAGTATGTGAAGAACAGCAAAAGCCAATTGATTAACCAGCAGAAGCAATAATTTAGCACCATGATGATAGCTAACATCTATAAGGGAAGTCTGGAAATTGTTTATAAAAAAAAGTCTACTTACTGAGACATTATGTTAAAAAAAGATGCGTCATAAAATAGGTAGTGGTAAAAATATTGCATATAGAGGTAAAAATGTCGCAGATTCTGTAAATCATTAACAATACTAAAGATTAGGCTTCATCTGTTTCTTGAATGATTGAAAGCACTCCTCAACTGTGCCCACCTGGAGAACAAAAGGCAATTTTTCGATTTAGATGCACATCTGGGATCATTTGTTTGTTCTAACTCCTCTTTTTCTCTGCAGAATTTCACATTCAATGATGACTTCAGTCCTAGCAGCACAAGTTCAGCAGATTTGAGTGGTTTAGGAGCAGAACCCAAACCCCCAGGTTTCTCGCACTCCTTAGCACTGTCATCAGATGAGGTATGCTGATGAAATTGTTTAAGGTGGGAAATAGTTTTCTTTCTCTTCTGCCATTTTTTTCTTAATAATTTCTCAAGTAATAAAAGGAGGGGAGACTGTTCAGGCAGTACAGTGGGAGAAGAACCTGTAATGGGAGACGATAGTATTTTTTCATGTAATAATCAATTGAAATAAAGGTCCTGTGGTATTATCATAGCAAAGCACAATGCTTTTTGTCTGCTGCAAGGTGCAAACCACATCTCCTCACACATTTCAAAACACACTTCCTGCTTTTTAAATATGTACTTGTGAACCTGTATATTTCTGCACTAAAAGAGCATAGCTGAGATGATTTTGAGATAATAAAAATACAATATAGTTGACTACATATTGTTGAAATGCAAGACCCTTTCACATAAACTTATTTTTGCTCTGGTATATTAAAATGATTATAACCTGGGCCTAGGCCCAGGGCCTGATTTTTTGTATATTGCCACACCTGAAAATATATATAGTGATTGGAATATTTATGTCTTAATCCATTTTCCATTCTCTTTGGGCTTACTTTGCTTATTCAGACACAGGGGTCTGAATTCAGCTCTTTGAAACAGGATTTTTATTTGAGCAGTGGTTACAGTAGCAAAAGGCTTCACAATTCTATAAATTGGTGGCAGAATTGAATTGTAATTCAGTTATATATTGAATTACATATATTATATTTTGAAAATATATCTCTAAAATATTAGTTTCATAGCTGAACTGTCAGTGAAGCCAGTCAGTTTGACAAATAGCTGATAGTGTGTAGTGTGTCCCATTGACTCAGCAAACTTGTGTCCTTGCTTTCCTGCAAGCCCTGAATATTTTTCAGAAGAGTCTTTTTCACTTGCAGTTTGAGTGAGCTTTTTTTTTTTTCTGCACAGGAAGAACTTGAAATACTTTTTTTCCTTTCTTTCTTTTTTTTTATTTCTTTTTTTTTTTTTCTTTTCTGCTAACATTTAGGTTTGTTGCTGTTGCTCTCTGCATGTTTTGTATAGGTTTAAATAAGTCAGCTGTTCTGTGCAGCTCTATGTCAAAATGCAAGTCTACAAGGCCAGTAGAGATTATTCACTGCAGGTAATAACAGACAGACATTTACAAAAACCATAATACAGTAGGAGACAGGATTCTGTATATTATTTGAATTATTTTTAAGAAGTGCTGATTTATTTAGTATTAATATCTTGACAATCTATTTCAATCTCTTCTCATTTTTCATTCCCATTGTATTATGTATTTTACTGTAGCAATGCCCTGTTTCTAGTGGTATTGAATTCGAAGTTTGGAAATGCTTCCATCTTGTGTGTTCAACCTTCTACTTTTTAAGTTCTAAAATACCAAGTCTGAGCAGGTCTGCAAAAGTAAATGTGTTTTCTCTGTCTTCTGCAGCCTCTGATTGAGGCAGCTTGTCCATAAGAGCTGCATGTGGAAATCCAAAAGCTGCCTGTGCAAGGGGGCAGTTGAAGTAGGTTGCTCTTTCACGCTGATATTGTAGTGCTGCAAGCGCTGCTCCCTCCTTCCCACTTCTTGGCAAATCTGACATAATTATTTGAAAGACACAAAAGAACGACCAGGAGAGGGTGGGGAGGGAGCCCAGAGCTTGGGCTTCACACTCCTCTAATGAAGGGAGTTTTGCGCTTGCCTTTGGAGCCATCTGCAAAGTTCTCATTGATTCCAGCCTGTCAAGACCAGGAACTCCAGGGGTTTTCCTTGGCACAATCTCAGGCTTAGCTGCCAAATCATGTGTGTGTTGAGCTTTCAACATAACCTCTCTGCTTCTGGAAATGATTTTTTTTTTTGAATAAATCTCTTTGTTTTTAAGTAGTCCTATCCGTTTGCAAATCTTGGTGCTGCCCTTGCCTGAACTCTGACATGCTGTTACATGTTCTGTATTTTGTTTCTATAATGCTTTTCTTTTCCATTTCTTTGTTGCTCCCTCACTCAGAGCCTGGATATGATTGATGATGAGGTGAGATACCAGTGAGCTGTTTGTGGCGTGCCGAGGTGTTGTGTCTCATTTGCAGATCCGCGTTTCTTGTTCTGCCCTGCTGCGTGGCACATCCCCCCGGTTAATGTGCAGGGGTCGCCGGCTGCCCTCGCCCTGCCTTTAGCTCTCCTTTCCTTTCTGCCAAGAGCTTGTGAGGCCAGAGCAAATGGCATCTTCTAGGCCGTATTGGAAGGCGAGAGGGGTCCATTTCAGCCCAAATCCCCTAGGCCAACGTCCTCTGGGCGGAGCTCGTGCTGCCTTTGAGGGAAGGCGGAGGGAGCCGCTTTCCCCATCCCTGAGGGAAGCAGCTACTGCTCCTGACGCGGCTGCCCCGCTGCCCGGGGCTGAACGCAGGAGCTGGGGTTCGGGCCCCGCTGGCACCCCCTGCGTGCAGGGAGGAGGCAGCGTGGAGGGCCCCGGGCCGGCGCCGCCGCCTCTGCGGCCCCTGAGCCCCTCAGCCCTCCTGGTGCTGCCCTCCCGCAGGTCTCTCAGCAGCAAAACGTGTTCAGAACAGAGCCCAGGCTGGCGGGGGCGGCCTCTGTGTTTTCCTGACCGTTTCTCTGTGTTGTCTCAGTCTCCCACAGATACTACCAGTCTCACTGGCTATTTTATGTCATAACCTGGAACTTTTGAATGGTTTTCTGAAGGCACCTGAAGGCATCTCTCACCATAGAGATCTGTGAACGCACCTGAGAAGTGCATGCAGAATTCCTTGCATCCTTTAGAAATGTTTGAATTTGAAGGATTAAATTCTCAAGAGCTAATTAGAGCATACCTGTATTGAATTGTGCCACCCAGCCATTTCAGTCTCTGTTTGCATTAAAAAGAATGACAGTTCCCTTTTCTTCTATTTATAAATGGATAAATATATATAGAAAAATAGAAATGTTTATAAATTGTAGACTGGCTAGGTACCTTGTACCAACTCTTTGATAAATTGGATGGATACAGAGGTGATACAATAGTGCAAAATATGTTAACATAGCAGTATCAAGATGATGCAGATACCTCTGCTTTGATGCTGATGGTTTGTTGAGAAGAATGCTATGACTAGCCCGTGTTACCCTTTAATAATAATGCAGTGTCTTTTTGTCACAGATCCTCGATGATGGACAGTCTCCTAAACACAGTCAGTATCAGAATCGTGCTGTGCAGGAGTGGAGCGTGCAGCAGGTTTCCCACTGGTTAATGAGCCTCAACCTTGAGCAGTATGTTTCTGAATTCAGTACCCAAAACATTAATGGGGAGCATCTCCTTCAACTGGACGGGAGTAAGCTCAAGGTAATTGACTGTCTGGACTTTGAGACTAACTGTATTGTGTATTTTCACTTGAGGTCTTAAAGGAAGTAAGAATTCTGCAGGAAAATAGAGAATTGCTGTGCATAGAATGATAACAGACTGGAATAATAAACACAAAGTAGAGGATTGATTGTCACAACATCACTTTGCAAAAAATCCCATCTGCATTTAGATTCAGAAGTCTAGAAGCAGAGGGTGTTTGCTTTGTGAAAATTATGGGTGTATAGAGTGTATCCACGTTTCCATGCATTACTCATATAGCAGGATGTACAAGTGGAGTTTGCATGCACATCTCATCCAGCTCTGTTTCACAAAAGAGTATTTCACAGAATATAGTAAATAGAAATACATTAGAAGTAGCTACTGAAGATTGGATTACTATGATACTAACGACTTAGGTTGGACAGCAGTTGTGTTAGAACTAGATACAGTTTTGATATATAAAGTGTGTTCTATTTATGGCAGTGGGAATATTTCTCAAAAAACAATTTCAGATAGGAGTTGTGGGCTGTTCAGCTTATCTGAAAGTCAAAATCCTGCTGTTTCAAGTTGGGAGTCCTTCCATTATGAAATTCTGTGCTTACCATTTCATTCACACTAGGATTTTTCCAAGAATAAAGATATTTTTGACTGCAGGGCACCAGTGGGAATTGGGAAGTCTTATTCTGCATAGACGTAGAAGACTTCAGGCAATTTGTTTATCTTTCTATGCCACATTGGATAAATGAAACCAATACAGTCAAATGTGGTTTGCAATGACATCTATTTCTTTCATGTTCTAGAAGTGGAACGTATGGAAAGTACTACAAGAGTATAAAATAATGTTGCTTATGGTTCAGTAATGTATCTGCATGTATCTCAGATTTGCTTAGTTGTAATAGTCTTCTACTTACAAAGAGTTACTGTTAGAATAAGAGTAAGTGATGGTAGATTAAAGCGTATGAATTACTACTACTATTTTTTAATTTGTTTTTCCCTGTCTCAGGCTCTTGGTGTGACATCTTCCCAGGACCGAGCAGTCATTAAAAAGAAGCTAAAGGAAATGAAAACATCCCTGGAGAAAGCTCGCAAAGCTCAAGAGAAAATGGAAAAGCAAAGGGAAAAGCTTAGGAAGAAGGAACAAGAGCAGCTGCAGAGGAAATCAAAGAGAACAGACAAGTCTCCATCAGATGCGACAGAGGGCACTACCGAGCAGTGACAAGCAGGACTGCTGTGCTCCTAACGCGGAGGCACGTCAAGGGAAGAGAAACTCTCACCCAAGCAGGTGCCCTCCAGCCTTCTTGTGTTCACTACACAAGAGTATTGTACACAGAAATGGGGCTATAAATAGAATGAGTAGGGAAATTTATGTTGTGTGGTTTTATTTTCCTGCATATTCAGTTCACACTCGTTGTTGCCATGCTAAACAAGCCCAGGCCCTCAGTTGGTTTTGTTGTTGTTGATGGCTAACAGATTTCATACTTGTGCAGCGCTGCTTCCTTCCAAACTGCTCTCCTCTATTGAGCTCTATGTGTTGGGTCACTTGAGAAGCCAGCGAGATGCTGAGGAGCGCGTCCTGCTTCACGTGTGCCGAGCAGGGTGGCCGGGCAGAACGACTGGGGAATCTCGTTCAGCTGAGTAGAAGGAGCTGTTCTCCATCCAGGAGAGCTGACTTAACTTTCTGACTGGAATTTCGGCTTCTTTGCAGTGTTTTGATACTCGGTTCTGTCTGCTGGAGTAAGTTTCGTCTTGCATCAGTACCTTGAAGTGACATTGCTCTGGAAATGCAACTGCTCAGAGACTTCTTATTATACACTGGAGATAAAGACAAGAGAGTCAATGTTGCCCCTGGGTAAAAGACAGGACATGAACCTCTTTCTGTTAACTGTACAGTAGTTTAATCCAGGAAGGAGGCAAAGCCTTAAATGATTATGTGGGTTTACACAGAAATCTGAGGATAACATTTATCCTTTAGGTATCTGAGCAAGGATGAATTTCTGTCTAGAGCACAGCATATAGATCTGTATAAATTTCATTGTGCTCCCAGTGTGTGTAGGTAACTTTCTTATAGCACACTGCTTTCTTTTTCATGTGTTTTGAACAGGAAACTGGATTTGTTTTGCTCTGTTTTTTTCAAGGAAAGCACCACATCTTCAGATTCGTTCTCCAGTAAGCGCCGGGAGAACAAGCTTTGTGCTGGGCTGTTATCAAGTTGTCAGTGGAAACGTTTATCAAACTCGAGTCTGTTAAAGACTTTTCAGTTTTTAAAGAAGTGCACTTTAAGAAGAGGAAGAAGAGGGATTCCGGTTAAAATAAAATTCAGTACATTGCTATTAAGATCAATGTTACCATGGAAGTGAAGGTTACTAAATCCAAAGCTGCCATATATTCAATGTTATGATTAATGTGTTTAGCCCCACAAAAAAAAAAGAAATTTTAGGCACAGGATGTGGAATGCTTGGATAATCTAACTGGTGCTGTGTTACATGCTTGAGAGATTTCTGTTTTTCTGCTGTATATGAGGCCACTGACAAAGCTGGTGTGTAGGCTTTGACTATGACAGAAGCAAACAGTGTATCTTGCACTATATGAAGATCAATAGTATCAAAAAGAGTATTCAAAGAATACTCTTAAACGTATTCAGATATTCAGTATTTCTTCAAAAGAATGGAAGGACAGCAGACAAGTATCCACAGTACAAATTCAAATGTTTTACTGTATTGCTTTATAGTCAAAGAAAACTCTGTTGCAGCATTTGTAGTTTAGGAACATCCCTTCCTGCATTCTGGAAGTTGCAGGCTCCATCCACTCGCTCATGCTAACACATACATTACTTAAGCTGTTGATGCAAAGTCAAACTTGAACTTAAAAAATTGACAGCCTAAAATGTGTTTGAAATATTGCATTATTTTAAAGCAAATCCTTGTTTTAGTTGAGCTTGGCTTCTGTTCTGCACTTTGACATTCGGATTTTTGTCTGTAAAGCTCTTGAGCTCAGAGATTTGAGACAGTTGGGGTGCAATGTTTGTAGCTGAGTTTTGTAGTATGGAATGTTAGATTTTCAGTTCAATCATAATAGTTTCTTGACATGTAAAATGATGTGTAAACTGATAGAGCCTAATACATTTAAAAGTAATACACAACTCAGTTAATTACTTAGTATTAGCTTTATTTTTCCTTCCACATCCAATTTCTACATGGTTCTGATATATACTTTATTCATATATAAAAAAATGAAGTTGTGGTAAAAGATACTTCCTGATATTTATGAAGACTTGTAATATTTTTTTCTTGAGATAAAGAGACAAATGGCAAAAAATATATATATCTGTTAGTGAAAATTCCATATTGAAGTGAATCTTTCTGCACTCTTTGTAGGAGGAAAAATACACAAATTAGTAATAGGAGCTCTGTGAAACTAGCGTGCAGTTGTTTTAGGAGCTTATAGATTTATATACAAGTAAGAAAAAATATCTGGAAGAAACTGGAAATTTAATATTTTAAATGCAAATTTCATATATACATTCAATGATGATTTTCTCTCTAAGTTATATTTACATTAAGTAGCTGTATATAGTAATCTAAGGAAGTATCCCATTTTGTTTTCTTCATTTTCTTAGAAACTTGAGCAGATTGCTTGGCATTAGACACCGAGGGTTTTTTTTTCTTGCTGCTTAGAACAGTGCCTACTTAATCTCTTTGTAAATCATGTTCTTACTCTGCAGAATAACTAATTTGACTAAGTTCTTCAAGTATTCTTTTTTTATTGATAAGCAGTAATGTTACTTTGTTTTTCTCCATTTTAAAAAGAAAATCTGACTTAAAATGGCAACTTAGATTTAAAATAAAAGCCTAAAATGTGTATGGATTAACACCTAAAAACAGAGCAAACCCATCAATGTCAAGAGTTTCACTCTTGTTTTTGTGATAAAAAGAGATTTGTGGTTCCTTTTGTTAAATATAGCAGCTCAGTTAGGGGACATATGGAAATGTCCATGGATTATGGTTTTAAGAAAAGTGTAGTTTAAGACGTTTAAGACCTTAAAGGTTTTTAAGACATTTAAGACCTTAAGTTCCATAAGATATTTAAAGTTGAGTTGCATTTTTCCCCCCTTGTATTCTGAAATATGACGTGTATGAAACAGAATATATAGATGTCTCTCATCATTATCAATTTAAAATTTCCTGTACAAATGCTCAGTCAAACCAGTGTGTGTTTCTGTCTAAGAAGAAACAAACACCCCACGCTAAATGACTGGAGAGGCTTTCGGCGCCCGTGCAGCAGTAACTGTGAGCTACCCGTTCGTGTTTATTGGTGGAGCTAAAGCAGTTTGGTCCGTGCCGGCTGGGGCAAGGGCCTGGGAGGCCCTGTGGAGGCAGCCCCGTGTTCCCGCTGCTCCGACGGTGCCTCCGTGCCAGCCGTGTGCTCGGCCCTCCTGGCTGGATGTCCCTGTTGGCCTCTGCTGTTGCAGCTGGGAGGCGGCTCCTCCTGTGGCTGAGCTCCTGCCGTGTGTACCTACGTTTAGCCCGTTTGTGACAAGGTGAAGAGATAAGCTGCAGGGAAGAAAGGGGAGTTAATAAGAAATGGGGCTTTGGAAAGATGAAAAATAAGAGATACAACACTGGTGGTTACTTTAGCCCTAAAATAAAAAGCTAGTGTTTGTGTTTAGCTTCTGAAGAGAGTGGTGGCTCTTTCCCCATCCCCAGCCTGCCAAAGGTACCGTGACCCAGACATTACCCTGAGCACGTTGCTGCGGGCAGGTGCCTGCAGCCCTCCCACCCCAGCACTAAAGCTCCGGCTTCAGGGTGCCAGGCGGGTCGGGGTGGGGAGTGAGGAGCCCGGCCTGTGAAGTGCTGAGCCCGGCCTGCGCGGTGCTGAGCCCAGCCTGTGCAGCGCTGAGCCTGGCCTGTGCAGCGCTGAGCCCAGCCAGTGCAGCGCTGAGCCCGACCTGTGCGGTGCTGAGCCTGGCCTGTGCAAGAGCCTAGCCTGTGTGGTACCGAGCCTGGCCTGTGCAGAGAGTTCAGCCTGTGCAGTGCTGAGCACATCAGTGTTGCCCAGGGAATGCAGCCTATGCAGTGCAAAGCCTGGCCTATGCAGTGCTCAGCACATCAGGCTCAGCACATCAGCTTTGCCCGGGGGTGCTGGAGACATTGTAGCCGTCTGTCTCCAGTGGGAGTCGTGGTAAGCCGAGCCTCTTGGAATGGACAAACAGCTCATAGGAAAGTGCTGAACAGAGCTAATGTATCACAGTGTGATACTCCTGCATCTTTTTCTTTCTCTTTTCCCTTTTTTTTTTTTCCCAAAGATACCTGTTTTGCCCTGACTTTGGCCTGCTGCAGGGATGCACCAAGAGCTGACTTTTCACAGGAGTTACCACACAGGAGTTACCTGCCCGGTAGCTCTCCTGCCCCCGACTCTCCGCGATGTGCTGGGTGGAGGGGGGCAATGTTCCATGCTGATCTTGGAGCATGAGTTGGTTTCCTCTTAAAGTCAAGGAAAGAAACCCCACTTTCAGTAGTGCAGAATGCAGCGCTGCTGCAGGAAGGGGAAGGATGATCCTTAACTGTGCATGGCCAAGAACTGTTCTGGTTACAGCGTGGAAATCAGAAGTTTTCACATAGACAGTTGTCATTCTTTAAAACTCTGCAGTGCAGCCCATACTGTTTGTTACTGCTGGAGTTAAGGAAGGCTTGCAAGAATGAAAAGTCATGTGTTTATTTCTTAGTAGTGCATTTACAGAGAGTGTGTATATTGTAGCACAAATGTTAAAATGTTTTTACATTTACTGCCCTGTCCAAGAGAAAGCGAAACCCCAAATTGCTGTTTCCAGGGGTGGCTTCTTCCCTGCACTGTCACGGAGGTAAGGGATGGAGGGGCTGGGTCCCCCCAGCGTCGCTTCCCTCAGGCCGTGCTTCCCCTCGCGTGAAAACCTCAGGAAACCTCAGCCGTGCTCCCAAACACTGCTCAAAACAGGTGTTTGAGAAAACAGGCACATGTTGGATTAACTTATAAGTCTTTAACAGTTGAAACGGGCAAAGTGCACAAAGCAGTTATTTGGTTTAGTTTTGCTGAATTAGTGATTGGTTAATAATGAAATAAATCAGTCTTTCTGGAAAGGAAAATGTTTAAGTGGTGGCGTTTGCGGCTTGATTCTTCTTCAAATGAACGCGTGTGGTTTTGTGTGTGGCCATCCCGATGTACACGCATGGATTGTCCTGCAGATTTGCTCTGCGTTGCTGTTAGTAGCAGTGAGCGTGTTGGTACCGGTGAGTTGTGGAGCTGTAGGCACCTGATCCACGGCACCCATCCCAGGGCGCGGATCCATGCGGGATCTCGGCAGAGCTCCAAGCTCTGCCCGGTGCACGCTCCCTTCGCCGGGCTCGCCGCCTTGCCCGCTGCTTGCTTGGGATGTGTTACATGTTTGGCTGATCAGAGGATTTTAAAGTTTGGCCAAAACCCTAGATGGAATTGTCTTCTGTGTGTCTTTCTGCATGTTTGTCCTCTGTTTTTCTGGCAGGATTGATTTACCAGCGTGTTAGTGTTTTAGGAAAAAGCAATGTTTGTATGTTTTGTAAACCCAGTTTTGACTTCTTTTGGAGTGTTTTAAGCAGCTCATTGCTGAGCAGGATTGTCAGTGGTGTCGGGAGTGACCTACCCAGTGGTCACCGTTGACCGTAGGTCATTTGCAAGTTGCACAGTCCTTGTGGTTAACCCCCTGTATGTATTTTATTCTGTTGATTTTCCACCTGTGAAACGTGTGATTTTTCAGAGCTGTGACACCACAGCTGTGACGCTGAGCCCTCCAATCCCTCCTCATAACCAGCAGTGGGACTGGTGCTTCTGCTGGAGGCCCTTAGCCATGACTCAGGCTGTGCCTCCCTGGAAGGTTTGGCCTTAGTGCCAGGTGCTTCATCTGCAAGCTCGGACGCTTGGAAACTGATCCTTTGGTTTAGGAAAATGGAAGTTTGAGTTGGGAAGGGGCTTTCTGCAGCCTGGGGAGATGAGATGAGAGATGAGATGGATAGTCCAAAGGCAGCAGGGAGCACAGGGCACCAACCACAAGGCATGAACAGGACATTGGGAAATGGAGAATGCACCGCGAACCTCCCTTCTGTCCATGTGTCCGTTCCCTTACACATCCGCTGTCTTGCCTGCTGCGTCTGTATTTGCCAGCCGTGGTGCAGTGGTAACTCGCTGGGAACTGAGGAGTCTGACACATACTGCTAGAAGATCAGGCAGCTACAAGACTTAAATGCACTGTGCTCTCTGTAAAAATTGGCTTCTTATCTTTTTATATGGTAGGAGGAGGTCGTTGCGCTTCGTTTTTCTTCTTTTTCCTTTTTTTTTTAAGAGGTCAAATGTAAATGAAGTGCATGTTATTCTGGAGCTTTTGTTTGTACATCTTGCTGTCTAATCATCTGCATGGAAGACCCAGTAGTGCCATGTCTGAGCTTGTTCTCTTGTGCTTGGTTAATATGAACTTCTCTAGGTTGTTGAGTTTTCCCCAAAAAACCCAACATTCTTTAATATTTAGTTATTTGGAGGCATCAAAATAAAAACATGGTGACCCTTTGTTTTCTTACGGTTTAAATACAAACAAGAAAAGCCTTGTGGTTTAAAGTTAATTTGTTAGTGTAAATAAATTTCTTGCCAATGAGTATTATTGTTGTTAGACAACGAATGCAATAAAATGAGAAATCCTGAATCTTTATTAGAATTTGCATCGAGTCCTCACTGTCCTCCTTGCTTGCTGGTCCCCGCAGAGGGGATGCTGAGTTGTAAGCGGGGCTGGAGAGCTGCTCCAGCACGTGCCAACGTGCCAGAGCCTTGGCCACCCCTTCCTTCCTTCCTTCCTTCCTTCCTTCCTTCCTTCCTTCCTTCCTTCCTTCCTTCCTTCCTTCCTTCCTTCC
>JAVCKT010023871.1:0-30482 GCA_032273925.1 Rhynchotus rufescens
TCCTTACTATGAGGGTGACAGAGCCCTGGAACAAGCTGCCCCAGGGAGGTTGTGGAGTCTCCTTCTCTGGAGGTCTTCAAAACCTGCCTGGATGCCACCCTGTGCCCTGAGCTCTAGTGCCTGAGAAGGGGTGTTGGACTAGATGATCTCTAGAGGTCCCTTCCAACCTCACCCATTCTGTGATTCTGTGATTCTGTGATTCTGTGATTCTGTGATTCTGTGATTCTGTGTGTGTCCTATCCTCCCGCATGGAGCTGAGAAGACCCATCCCATCTCACAGGGAGCTGTGGAGTTTCCAACAAGGCAGCTGAAGCCCCCGAGCATCATTAGACTTGATGCTTGCAAACAGCCACATAGGCTCCCAGGTCCCGCCTGAGCCTGGATGCCAACTAATCCTCTTTAGTGATGAATGAAAAAGTTAAATGTCTCATGCAGGGCTTTTTCAGTGAATTATGGTCTGATCTCTTCTTCCTGGAGCAAATGGACAAAAGCAGCAGAAGAGGCCACAGGAAACCCTGTGTCCTGCCCTGGAGTGGTGCGTGACCTGAGATCGCATTGCATTGATAGGGGACCTAGAGCCCTCAAGGCCACCGATGGCCATCAGGAAGGCGGGCAGGAGGAAATGGTTATAGACAGGCAAGGGAGGGGAAGGAGGGAGGCCATTCTAGTGCTCTGAAGCCAGAAAAGCAAGACTGCAAGGGAGAGCAAAACAAGTTAATTCCCTGCCCATCCTCTTACACAAGTGAAAGTTGTTTCTAGAAGCCTGATTCAGCCATTTGACATCCCATCGGTCATCTGAGAGGATGGGAGTAGGCAGCGCCGGGGAAGAAGCTGCCGTAAGTGCGTTTTCTTTGTAAATCTTGCAGCAAAACCCTCGTGCCCTCGCGGGGGGTGGGTTCCCTGTCCTCTGGAAAGCTCGCCAGTTTTGTAGGTGGCAATGCTGCATCGGGCTGTGGGTGAATCTTTGAACTCGTGTGCATGGAGCACTGACACGGGGTGCCAGCCAACGTGGGCACTCGGGGACATCGCGGCTGCGGTGCCAGAGCTGCCCCCTGCCAAGGGATCCATAAGCAGCAGGTTTGGGTTGTCCTGTCCTCACGGGGGTCTGGGGAGGGTGTTTCGGAGACCCTCTGGATTTAGCCACAGGCTGCTTTGGTCGCACGTTTGCTCACTAAAGTGTGGGCTTGACTAGCGCTGGGTTTTCTTCGGAGTGTAAAACAGGAAAAAAAGGAAGAAAACTCATTGCCAGAAAAGTGTTCCTGACTACTCAAAAGATCTGTGCACAGCTGCTCTACCTGAAACACCTCGCTGTGCTCTCCGAGTGACTCTGAGAAAGCAAGAAAATACTTTGTTTTGACTCAAATTTTCCTTCTTTTCAGCTGCATGGGATTGCGTGGGACAAACATTTAAGCTGGCTCAGCCGCGGGGAATCAGCAGGTATTTCCACAGTTATGTAGCATTTTGCCTCTGGAGCAGAGATCTAGATGTTAAAATGTTGGTGACAAGTTCTTCACACAGGCATGGTTGTGGTAAATCTGAAACAGCTCTGGGCAGGGTGTGGTGGTGGATTTCTTCTAAATCAGGGCAGAAATTTTCTCCAAAGCTTGCTATGTTATAAAACAGGAAGTAGTGCCTTGATGAAGAAATGTAGGGGTAAGTTGCTGAGGTGATAAAAGTTTTACTTTCAATTTTAATTTGCGGAATTCAGAATGTTGACGATTTTGCAGTTGCTTCCTTGGATACCAGAACCATTTGCAATAGAGCTAAATTCATAAAATAAAACAAAACAAAACAAAACAAAACAAAACAAAATGCTTTGCAGATACAGCCAAGGACTAAAAATCTCCAGCCTACCCATGAGTTTGTTTTTTTTGATAAAGGTAGCTTGCATCCGCTGCAAGCTATATTATTGTACAATAATTTATTATCTCCACACCAACTCTCTGTGCATCTGAATGTGGAGAGAATATCCCATGTACCACTTACCCCTGTGGTCTGCTGATTCAACACTCAGCCAGGGGACTGCGCTCAGGTCTCGAGTGCTGTTCAAGCAGAACATCTAAAACCAGAGACTTTGTCACAAGGTCTCAGGCTACTTGAGCTTAGTTAAGGGAAATCTATTTCTTCAGGGCTACTGAACACTAACCCTCCTGTTCACAGGAGCCAGCAGTGAATTTGTTTTGTTTTTTATTGTAGACAGATATCTCCAGGCCATAGACGAAGTTCTAGTAGTGCAGCGTGTAAGATACTTATCAGAGGGTAGCAGTGTATTGACTGTGAAACTCAAAGAGATTTATAGCTAAATATATGGATATATATCAGATAGAGGAAAAGCCTCCATGATGAATAGTTGCCTTGTGGAGCTTGCTTTCCCACATGGAAAACATTTCAGAATGCCTCAGTGATTGATCCCTTTTGCTTTGCTTTTCTTTCCCAGGAAGCCACTTGTCAAATGTGGCTTCAGAGGTGACATCAACACCCATAGGGACCTTGCTGGATGCTGGAGATTATCCTGCCAATTCAAGTGACTACTCCTACGAGTACTTGGACGAAGCAGATTACGTGCTGTATGGCCCGTGCACGAAGGAAAAAGTATTATCATTTGTCAGAGTTTTCTTGCCAGCATTTTACACTGTGGTTTTCCTAGTCGGTTTGGTTGGGAATGGCCTCCTGTTCATCGTCCTGATTATGTACATCAGGAAGAAAAAGAAGATGATAGAGGTGTACCTGCTGAACCTGGTGGTTTCAGACTTCCTTCTCCTACTAACCCTTCCTCTTTGGGCCCTGTACATTTCTCAGTGGATGACCTGGCACTCATTGTGCCCACTCTTAAACACCATGTACACTGTGAATTTCTACAGTGGTGTCTTTTTTGTGAGCTGCATGAGTCTGGACATGTACCTGCAGATAGTCCATGCTTGCTCTCCTAATAACTCAATGACACAGAGGAAGTCCATCCTTATTTTGTCAATGGTTTGGATTATTTCCATAATTCTCTCTGTTCCTGATGGCATCTTCACCGACATCAAGCACATCCACAACACAACTGTCATATGCACTCATGATTATGGTCACAAACACCTATTTTGGAAAGTTGTTTTTCAGGCCATTCAAAACATCCTCGGCTTCCTTATTCCATTCCTCTTCATGTTGTTCTGCTATTCCCGTATAGTGTGCGCCCTCACCACTTCACCCATCCCTGGATCAAGAAGAGCACTCTGCTTAGTCTTTATTCTAGTGGGTGTTTTCTTTCTTCTGTGGTCCCCTTACAACATTGTCCTCATCCTTCACTCCCTGCAAGACGTCGGTGTGATCAGAAACTGTGAAATGAGCAGGCAATTGGACTATGCCATGCAGATCACAGAGAGTTTGTCCTTGGTCCATTGCTGCCTCAACCCTTTGCTCTATGCTTTTGTGAAGAAACGATTTAGGTTGTATTTATGGAAGATCCCTAGGGCCATTATGAGAAGAAGTGGTTTCCTTGAGATCCAGCTTTCAGAAACAAGTCACTCTTGTAGCAGATACGCTGCTCAGATAGAGATGTTGAGTATCACAAATGTGTGATCAGTGTTTACATTGCACCAAAAGAGATGCATAACTTGTTTGTCCTCTACGATGTATTTTACTGCTCCTAGTCATGGAATCGAGTATGTAGAAGGGGAAGAATTAGTGAATGACGATGTGTTTTTATGCATATCACGTGCATCCAGACTTGCAGGCCTGATACCCTGTGGGAAAATTCTCACTCAGAGGTCCTGAACTGGGTGAACAGGGAGGGCAGTTTCACGATCCCCATTGCTCATGGTACAGGTAGGAGGAAAGGGCTTCCCAGTGGCTGCCCATCAGGCCAGACACAGGTGGCCAGAAGCCCAACCTGGCTTTTTCCCCTGGCTTTTGGCATCTGCCAGGTAGATGTGCTCAACTGAGTCTACCATTAGACATCTTGAGGAGAATTAGGCACTTTTACTATCATCTGAGTCATCCACTCAGTTGTGGTTTTCTCCATTAGGATGAGCTGTTCCACTTTCTGATCTTTGAGTGGGATATTGCATGTCTGAGGGGAGCTAAATCAAGCCATCACCATCAAGCCATGAAGTCTGGTGGAGACACAGCTTAGCCAGTATGATCAGGTGCTCAGCCTTGCAGCACTGCATGGAATATTCCTTAGACACCACCATGAAAAAGATATGAAGTGATTCACAGCAGGAACAGTTATCTGCTGTCCCCGGATTTCAGCAAGAGGTTTAAGCTTTCAGGTTACAGTGTCTCCTAGTAATCTACGTGCAAGCTCCCATTACACCATGGACCTAGTCAATGCCATCAGTGGAGATGAGGAAGCAAATCAGATGACTAACACAGGTGTCCACTTCTGGGTGAGCTCAAGAGCTCCAGGGATCTCTCTGCTCTCTGTTGACTCTGGGAAGAGCTCAGATACCCAGCTCACCTGGAGCCGCCAAAAAGTCAGTGTCTTCATCCATGAGATTGGTTCTACCTTGGATGTCAATAACCAGATGGTTGCACTTACTTTGAAATCAAATGATGGCTCTGGAGAGGCAGAGCTCCTCGTTTCAAGATCAATTTGACCATCAAAGTAACAGATGTTAAATCAGGAACAACCAGTGAGAAAGAGAATAAAAAATAAAAACATGTTCTCTGCAAAGAGTAGCAGAGGTATATTGTGTTCCTGTGGACACATTTCGACAAGATAAGAAAGAGCTGTAGATACTGTAAATATTGGCTTTGTATCATCGCATAGTGAGAGCCTGGGCTTGAACATAATAGCTCTGTTATTTACTAGCCAATTCTGATTAACCAGAGTACCTCTGAAGTTCAAGGTTATTAGTTGGCTGTCCTTTAAAGATCTTACCCATCCCAAACACTGTCAGACCTTAGCTTCTTCTCTAGCTTGAAAACCTATCAAACCTTGACTAGAAATGTGCAAATCATTAATAATTAGAAAGAAAATCCTCGTTACTTTTTTATTTTATTCCTGAGCAGAGCTACTGGTAGGATGTCCTTACAGTCCTCATGGAGGAAGGACAGGAGTACTTGTAGCACAAAGAGGTTTTTCCTGGTTAATCTGCTTTTGCTGCTGTTATTTTTCTTGTTGGCAAGGCATGCTTTCAAGTAAGGCTGGGATTTCTTTGGTAAAATAAATAAATAAATAAATAAATAAATATTCAGCCAATGATGTAATACGACTGACACTTAAGGATCTGAACACGAGGGAATGAAGAAGGGGCATTTGCTTCATTTTCTTACCTGAGCAAAGACTATTCAGCATAAAGGAAATAACAAATAACAAGGAAATTGCTTAATTAAACACCCAGATCCACAAACATGAAGTTTACTTGATAACAGAAATGGTGACAAAGACCAAATCCCTTCAGCCGCTTCCTGATAGATGATTGAGGAGCTGCCCAGGAGCTACCAGCTGGAAGGGGGCCAGCCTGAACTCTGCAGCTCCTAGAAAGCAGGACAAGACTGACGTGAGCATTGTGGAGTACTTGAGGGTGGCTTGTGGAACTGTGCAAAACCTACATGGGACGCTCAGGGGAAGGGCTTGCCTGAGCCCCGTGTGTGATCGTGACAGTCTAACCCATCTCCTTATTAAATCCTTTTCCTTACCCACCTTGCCGTGCAGCGTCCCTCTCTGCCCTTCAGGAGCTCCCTGCTCCAGCTGGAGCGGGATGAGCACCTGGAGGGACTACGGCACGTGCACATGCGTGTCCTTGGCGGCCAGCCACCCGAGTGGAGCTGCTTTGGTCCGAGATACCTGCTTATTGGCCAACCTCTTGTTGTCTCTGCCTTGTGCAGAGACCTTGGCCTGACTGTTACTCACTGCGATCTGCTCTTGCTGCAGGAATGAGGTTTCTGTTTTGGCCTGTTTGAAGCCTGATGCTGATACACCAGCTAATTGAAAGGTCACTTTGTAGGTCTGTATTTTAAAATGAACCAGGAGAGTTGTTTCTACCAAAGTCACAGTTTCTGCCCTAGCAGGGGCCCCTCACTTAAATAACCTGTTCTGCGCCTCCTAGAGATGAGCTGTAAGTGAAGTCTAACACGCTCTAGCTGAGTAATGGTTAAAGTCCATCAAGCTCTCACTAGAAGGGCAGGATTCCAGGAAAGTCTGGAGGACACTGCAGGCAGAAGACACAGAAAAGCAGAAGGAAAACAAGTCAAAACCCAGGAGGCACAAAGAGGCAGGACATGGGGACTGGGAATTTGGGATAAAACACATGAGGAAGGGCTATGGGTTGAGGCAAAAGCATCAGGACAGTGAGGAGGGACAAGGTGAGAAGAGGCAAAATCATCAGCTCAGGGGCTGGTCACCCTCTTCGCTAGGGACAACCAGACCGGTGCAGGCTCTGCTGTGGAGGTGGCATCTCCCATCACTCCTGTTGCCCAGTTGCATCCCCGTTGGTCCCAGCCCAAGGGGGGGACACCTACCTCGGCTTGAGGAGCCTCAGAGCCGTGTCGATGCACGTTACCCATCGACGTCTCCCAACACCCTCCTTGATGCTGCCGGCTGCTTCCCAGCTCGCAGCAGCGCTGAGGAATCCAGAGGGGTCTCTGCTGCCCCCAGCCCCGGGGAGATACATTTGCCTGATGGTCCTGGTATGGGGGGTGGAATATTTGCCTGCCTACCAAGAAAGTTGGAGGAAGGAGAAAGGAAAAAAAAAAAAAGAAAAAAAAAAAGGGATCATGAAAAGGGTTAAAGAGAAAATTCAGCCTTTCAGCTCCCTGTGCAGCAGGTGGAGGCACTTGCAGCCCTGTGTACAGGGATGAGAGGGCGGCGCAGGGACGGGCTCTGCGTGTCCCAGTGTGTCCCTGCACACCGGGCAGCGTAACCGGGAACGCTCCTTGGTCACGGGGGGAACATACAGGGATTGGGCAGGGGACGTGGAATCGGGATGGCGACAATATGAATTGAGTGAGAAACCAGGGCTGGGACAGCAGACAAAAAATGGATTCATGTGATTGATTTAAACTCTTTTCTACCCTGGGGAGGGTGAACGCATGCTTGTTCTGCCCTTGCATGGATTAGCAGGACCAACACAGCC
Source organism: Rhynchotus rufescens (assembly GCA_032273925.1). NCBI lineage: Eukaryota > Metazoa > Chordata > Aves > Tinamiformes > Tinamidae > Rhynchotus > Rhynchotus rufescens. The sequence continues at coordinate 7,065 of JAVCKT010023871.1, forward strand.
AGGAGTGAGCCTACGGAGTTTGGGAACCTCAGAATGACGGAGATCTTTCCTTCCGTTCTGGCTTTTGAGCCACATTAATTCAGCTTTAACCCCTCTTCCTCTCTCCTGAACTCACTCACGGTGGCATTTCTAATGTCTCAGTCTGTTTTATGCAGCCAGCAACCCCATAGCTGAGGCTGAGGGGCAGGACTCCCTGAGTGAAATTCCCTAACCTCCCCCTCCTCTATTTATTTTTCCATTTTTCCTTTTCTTTTCCTTCTTTTTTCCCTCCTCCGAAATAAGACTCAATTCAGATGCAACTTTTAACCTAGAAAGAGCCATTTAAGTTACAGCAAAGCACCAACGTGCACATTAAAACCCACCCAGCCTGTTTGGCAACCCCAACACTGCAACATGATTTTATCGAGCACCATCACTTTCCAAGTTCAGAAATACCTGTCTTCAGTGAGAGGCGTAAGGCGTAAGAGAAAGGAGGCGTAAGCACCAGAGGCCAGCAGGGGAAGGGTAAAGAGCTGCCACCAATAGCAACCGAGGTCGTCATATGTACAGGGCTTATCAGCAACCAGATGTGAATAAAGAGCCCTCTCCTGCCCGGCACCAGGGCAAAGTGCTGACGGGTGCAGGGCTGTCATGGCTGTCTTGGTCACTCTTCTTTGCTCCCTGGTGGTGTTGCTGCTCGGTGGGCTCTACCTCGTGGGAGCGTTTCGGAGAAGGAGACCCAATGAGCCACCCCTGGACAAGGGTCTCATCCCGTGGCTGGGTTACGCGCTCGACTTCAGAAAGGACAGCTCTGAGTTTCTGAAGAGGATGCAGAGGAAGCACGGGGATATTTTCACTGTGCTAATCGGGGGCTATTACTTCACCTTTGTGATGGACCCCTTTTGCTTTGGTGCCATCGTGAAGGAATCGCGATCCAAACTAGACTTTGAGAAGTTTGCAACTGAACTGGTCCTCCGCGTGTTCGGATACCAGTCCATCGAAGCCAGCCACAAGATTATTCAGCAATCGAGCACGAAGCATCTGATGGGAGACGGGCTCATCATCATGACACAAGCCATGATGGACAACTTGCAGAAGCTGATGCTCTTTAAGTTGAACTTGGGAGACGGGGAGCGCACGTGGCAAGAAGATGGGCTCTTCAACTACTGCTACAACATCGTCTTCAGAGCCGGGTACCTGTCTCTGTATGGCAGCAAGCCCTACCAAGGGGCAGAAAACAAGGAGAAAGCCAACGAGCATGATCGTGTCCAATCTGATGAGCTGTTCTATGAATTTCGGAAGTACGACCGCCTCTTCCCTCGCCTGGCCTACGCCGTGTTGCCTCCCAAGGACAAGATTGAAGCCGAGCGGCTCAAGAGGCTCTTCTGGAGGAGGCTCTCGGTGAAGGAGAGCCAGCAGAAGGACAACATCAGTAGGTGGGTGAGCGACCAAGAGCAGTCCCTGGCAGAAAACGGCGTCCCCGAGTACATGAGGGATCGTTTCATGTTTCTGCTCCTCTGGGCATCCCAAGGCAATACGGGCCCAGCTGCCTTCTGGCTCCTCCTGTACCTAATGAAGCACCCCGAGGCTATGAAGGCTGTGAAGGAAGAATTGGATAAAGTCACCAGGGAGAGCGGCCAGGAAGTGAAACGAGGCAGCCCGCCAATTAACATCACTAAGGACATGTTAAACCAGACGCCTGTGCTGGACAGTGCTCTGGAGGAGACCCTCCGGCTCACCGCAGCGCCGATCCTTATCAGATCCGTCCTGCAGGACATGACCCTCAAGACGGGCAAGGGGATGGAGTATACTCTGCGCTCTGGGGACAGGGTGGCCTTGTTCCCACACGCCTCTGTGCAGATGGACCCAGAAATCCACTCCGAGCCCCACCGGTTTAAATACGACCGCTTCCTAAACCCAGACGGCACCAAGAAAACTTTCTACAAGGACGGGAAAAAGCTGAAATACTTCAACATGCCCTGGGGAGCAGGCACATCCATCTGCCCCGGGCGGTTCTTCGCCACCAACGAAATGAAACTCTTTGTGTTCCTGATGCTCTCCTACTACGACTTGGAGCTGCTCAGCGGGGAAGAGGAGGACCCGCCGATCGACATCAGCCGCTGGGGGTTCGGGATGATGCAGCCTGTCCACGACGTTCGCTTCAGATACCGGCTGCGCTTTTAGTTTGGAACACCTCGCGGTGTTCGGTCTCATTTAGGAGCTGCTGGTGAAATAAGCTGCGCTCAGCTCCTCCCGCGGACAGCGGATGCGCGCAGAGCTCTTTTGCAAGGGCGAAAGCTGGTACGAACTCACTTGTTTAACTGTTATCGGGGCTTTTCACTGCATTTCTGTTGCGCGTTTCCGTGCGTGTGTTTTGCTGTATTGTTTTTACTTCCCCTTGGCCTCGGGGCTGTGTTATTTTGGTATCGGACTCTTAATGATGCGTTAGAACGAGATGAAGCAAGCAGGGATCCCAGTGTACTTTCCATGTGAAGCATATCCAGGGCAGAACGCTGCCAGCTCACGCGCTTGCGATTTGTCTCTCTCCTCCCCACTTCTCCCTGTCAAGCCAAAACATCTCACTGTGCTCAGAAGGCACCCAAGAGGCCAGAGGACAATAAATTCAAGATGCAAAGGTTTCAGCCGTGGGCTGAGTGGGGTCTTGCCTGCAAGCTCCTCTTGGCTGTAGGTCAAAATGTGTCCCCTGAGGTCCCTTAGAGCAGAAGTAGGACCTACTGACCACAGACACCACCCCCAACACACAACCCTCCCCTGCTCACACCTGAGGAAAGGAGAGAACATGCTGGGTTCAACTGCAACATAACTGAGAGGCAGTAGATACCAGTAATAACCTTGGGTACCACTTTCATGCATCTACGTGACTTAAGATGTGGACAACGGCCTTTCCAGGGCTGCGAGCGGGTGTGCATCCATGCTGGGGCTCTTGTGCACCGCTACGGGAGATAAAAAAAGATACCTACATCTCTGTGTGTGTGTGTTGGGAGTCATCCCAGTGCTCCGGGCCCTCTGGGGACACCCTCCCTGCTTCCCGTTGGACCCTCCTTCCCCGGCACTTTACAGCAGCAGAGCAGCCTGTGATGGGTGGAGGGGGTGGTGGGGAGGGTGATGGAGGAGAAGACAGGACCCAGGCAGGATGAAGCACTATAAAAACTTCAATCCTCCATGGGCCGCAGCCACAGCTACATCGGGGGCTCCAAACATCCCAGCTTTAGGCACCTGTAACAGCTGGCCCGATAAAAGCTAAGCCTTTCCCTGCCCACCTTTCTGTGCTTTCCCCTTCCCACAGGCAAGGCTCTGACAAGAGCAGCCCTTCACCTGTGGTGAAGCTCAGAAGACTGATTTTACCCCCAACCCTAACCTTGGACTTTGGCAATTACACATGACTGAGGAACTCAACTCAAACATTTTCAGGCATGTCAAACATCATTTGCTTTTGCTCTCTGGAGGCCAGAGTTATGTTGTAACCTCGTCTCGAGGGCAAAAAATCCAGAGAGAAGTTGTCAAGCAGCTGGGGCACCACTATGATTAATAAAATTGCTCTATTTCCCAGTAGAGGTAGCCGGCACAGCTAACACTGTTACCCAAAATACTGGCCTGATGCACTCACAGCAATGAGTGGGCACCATCCGGGCAAAGTGGAAGCATCTTCTGGACTTGTTTGGGAGTTGTTCCAAGGGTCTCCCCTCCTGGCAGCTCCTTGAGCTAAGGCCAGGACAGGTGACTGGAGCTGGGCAATGACCTGACGGACTCAGGGAGCTCCAGCACTAGGGCAATGTGGGAACTTTTAGAGAGAACTGTGGGCTGCTTTAGAGAGAATCTTTTAAATACTGTAGAGTGAACCACCCTCATATCTCTGTCAGCGTTATCCAGAGCTAGTTGCTGCTTCTAATGGGGCAGGAGCGACTTCTGGGCCTTTCAGAAGCTACATAATGCGGAGACTCCAAAGGTCTCCATGTGATACAGAGCCACAGGGTATAATAGCAGGGGAAGGATATAAAAATAACGACAATGACATTGGTTCTGCAGAAAAATCTGGCTTTAGTTCTTTGTCAGAACAATTTATTTAGCATTAGTTAACAAAACAATATTGAGTCTATAAAAAACTCCAGACATGCCCCAATGCATGCAAATGTGAGAAGCAAAAATCAGAGTCATTCGAGAACGAGGAGTGTCAAAACTCTAGGTGACTTAAAGTTTTATGCTTAGACAGATTGTCCTCCAAAACTGAGCTTTCGATCCCAAGGTTCCCCAGCAAGAGTAAAGAATGAGGCTGGCCCAACAGAATTCTCCATAGATTTATAAAGGAAGGTAAATCGGAAGGAATCTGGGATCCTGAAAAGCTGAATGGAATGGATCTCATATCCTGTCTCCCATAAACCCTCTGACCCCTAGGGAATCACTCATGGAGGTTTGGTTTCTCCTCTATCATGCATCATGACAACAAGATGACTTTGACGTTCAAAGCTTTACACTCTAATCCACGCTTCTCCTTCTGATACTTCCACATGATGGTACTGAACCACCATAGTAATACATGAGGAGCTGATTTCCCCTTCTCCTCCCTCTTCACACGGCCGATGCTGCTCTGAGACAGCACCCCAAGGAAAACTCAAGCAACCCAGCAGAACCAAGAGACACATCTCTCACTTCTCAGAAAGGCAACAGCACACGGAGGTTATAAGTACTAAGAAATAACAGAGCTGGCACCACCCATGGGAAAGGAATGTGGTGCCCAGCAGTTTCTGCAGAACAAAGCGGTACACAAAACTTCAGGATGCTTTGGATTTTTCGGAAGAGTCAAAACAGGGCATTTGCCAACAGTGCTGCTTTCATGTCTCTGTGTAGGTGTGCCTGTGCACTCCCTGGGAAACAGCAGCAGAACTTTGAGCTGTCAATGTTTCCTAGGAATAAATCTTCTTTACATAACGAAGTTATGGCCATTATTGTATTTGATGTCTTTACTGCTCTGCAATTGTGTTTAAAGCGCTAACTTGCTTCTCTCCAACGCACTGTTTACACGTCCCCTCCTACTCTCCAGGAATCTCAGCATCTAAAACCGAGGGTGACAGGGAGAGGGAAGTATAAAGATGTCTATGGCACATTATTGTCTGTGCTGTGCAAAGGTAAGAATGGTGCTGCTAGGGAACCGGTCAGTCCCAGCCCCAGTTTGTTCCACCAAGTCACCCCTTGGTAGAGCTGCTTTTTCATGGGGTTGAGCAGTCTTTAACACACTGCTCAGAACAGCTGCAGAGACAGTAACACAGGGGAGTGGTTGCTCTAACATCTCACGTGACAGGCAAGTCTACTTCAAGGTCTAAGTGGGAGACTTCAAAATACCTGTCCCAAGAAAAGCAGAGCTCCAGGTTTTTACAAATCATGGAGGCTGGGTACCCTTGGAGAACAGTAACTGCTCAAAGCCAAGCAAGGTATGGCCACTTGCAAGATTAATGTAAGCAAGAGATGCTGCTCATCAGCTACTGGGAAGGGCCCATTTACAGCAACACTGTAATGAACATAACATATATTTGAACCTCCCTTTGCAGCTTCTCCATAGCTAGGAAGCATCTCCTCTCATTTGGGTGGCAAAGCCCCGTGTTTAATCCAGGGTTGGGCCCTGTGGGGATGGTGTTGTTGGGTGCTGTACTCAGCCAGGCCAGTGACATGCTGAGCCCGTCCATCCATTGCAGGATACATCAGGTTGGAAGACAGCTCAGGAGGTCTTCAGTCCAACATTTTGCTCAAAGCAGGGTTGCTCAGAGCTTTAACCATGTATTGACCATGTTGCTAAGAGTTTTATCCCATCAGGCCTTTACATTCAAAGCCCTTAGCTATATTGCTATTTGCTATCAGTTCAAGAAGAGGTAGGTGCTACACTCTATCTTTGGTGACTCTGATAATTATGATTCCATCCTACAGTATAAATATCACCTTCTCCACCTCCTCCTTGCCTCAGGGCTATTTTCCAATCAGAATTGTTTATTAAATTCTTTCGGCTTGCAGGCAGGTGAGAAAGTCCATCCATCCTTCAAGCCTCGCTGTGGTTGTTCCTGGGGGATGATCAGCACAGTGACATCTGAAGGGGTTCCCAATGCCATATCCTGGGACTAGGGGCTGAAGCCTCTCTGTTTGCACACTTGAAGTTTATCCAGCTGCAGGGAAGGATTTGCAAAGCTACCTGGTTATTCCAGGAAGCTCGGAGACAGGTGACACACACAGGTTACCATCGGTCAGACAAGCCCTATTTACATTCCCATCCTGCAAGAACTAGATTTGTTTACAGTTATGCTACACCGTGTTCACTGAGACCTAAATGCTCAACTCTGTCCATCTACCCTAACTCAGTTGATGCACAGTAACTTGACAGCACCCTTTGGTACCAAACACTAAATGCAGAAGCGGGAAGGGAGACAATTCACCACTGTCTTCTCATCCACCTCACTGCGCGATCATCAGGCCATACTTGGAGCACAGCAGATCCCTTTTCTTCTCCCGTTCCATGAGGAAATTCCTCAACTTGGTGGTGGGAAAGGTAACCAGCGCTTGCTGCCTGCTGTCCAAACCTGTCTCTTGGAGCCATGGGCTCTGCAGGCACTCCGAGGCTGACGGTCTTCCCCTAGGACAGGAGAACAGAGCATCAGTCATGGAGACATGCCAGGTGAGGAAGCTCCTAAGAAATGTAGAGAAAGAAGGGGCAATAACTGGGTTCTGCACAAACTGTCCTGTTGGGAAAGGAGTCACTGCCTTACCAGGGATTGGCACAGAGAGTGCTCTGGAGAAATGACACTGCCCCTCCAGAGAGACCAGCGTAGCATCGCGTGAGCTTCACTTTCCCCTTCCTGGTCATTCTCAGGAATTCACACGGTGCATCAGAGCTGACCGGGTAGTTGGCACTCAACCTAACCCAAGAGAAGAACCAATCATCATGAAAAGGCACTCTGGAAATACTTCTGTTCCCAGAAATTCCCACTCAGCAGTAAGAGAAAAGTCATGCAGTGTTCTTCAGTGGCTCTGTTTCGCGTTTTTTTTTTTTTTTTTTTTTTTTTGCTTTGACAGCTTTTCATTTTGTGAAATTCTAATTTTCCTGTTGAAGTTGGGGCTTTTAAAATTAGGCTGAGAAACACAAGCAGCTGTTGGGTCCCAAAACTACCTCCTTCCTTCACTTTCAGAGGAAACAAGTCATGCAGGCAGCTTGTGGCTCCATCTGGAGACATCCTTGGAGCTGGGTGTCTTGGCACTGAATAGGTAGCTGCCAACCCTGCATTGCACAGACACACTGTGGTATTACCAAGGAGAAAAGACCTAATTGAGGGCAAAGTATCTGAGATAAGGCTGGTTGGTGCTCTAAAATCACGCTTTTAAAGTGGCTCCTGCGGCAGACTGACTTACATGATGAATGCTGTGATTCCGATGGACCAGACATCAGTCTGAGGGAGGGCTCCTTGCTCTGTCAGCAGTTCTGGAGCTACAAAAGCAAATGCGAGTGAGCCAAGCTCTGCTCCACACTCTAGCACTATGACCACCACAAAAGCAATAGCTACTTTTACACTTTGCTACATTCCTCAAAGGGTGAAGACAAAAAAATCCATCTAGCATGGAGTGGTGATTGAGGTAGGACACCTCCATGGGTCAAAAATGCATTGAAACCCTGAGAACAGAAAACCAATGGACACCTCTGAGCTCACTTCTTGGGGTTGTTTTTTGGGGTTTCTTGCATTCCCTGATCTGTTTTAGTACTACTTATTTTCTGTACATTTCCCAGAAAGGATGCTGTAGGCCTGGTCTCCTTCTCACTGGTAAAAAACAGATATGTCTTCTTTCCTACCAACCACATGACATCAATGGGAATATGAGAAGTAAAGCAAGAATATTCTCTAGGGATATAGAATATGTTCTCAAGGAGCTCTGTGGCTTTCATGGACACCCCCAACATGAGCTCTGTGGTTTACTCAATCTTGGAAATTCTGAGTTGCTTGTTTTACCTCCTGAGCTCTACATACGGCAGCCAGGCACGGCAAGGACAGTAGCATGACACCCATCAACTCGGAGCACATGGGTGCCAGCCAGCGTGGTGTTGGCCATGACCTCTGGATGCGTTCCCCATGGTCAGCAAGCAGCAAACCTGTCACTGGCAACTGCTCCTGCAGACCTGGACCAGAGGGTGGCATGTGGGAGACCTTGCTTATTTGGACCAGCTGCAAACTGTCACCTTGACCCATGGGCTAGTTTCACTCTGTTTATCACAGAGAGTACACAGGCTGAGGTTGCTCTGTATCAACTCTGTACTTACCCATGGTTTCAACATAGTCCATGCACTTGTCCATGGTAATAACTTTGTCTTGTGTGTAGAATTGTGCATTGCCAAAGTCCAGAAGTTTCAGCAGATTGGGCTCAGTGATGATCATGTTTTCAGACCTGAGATCCAAGTGCAGGATGCTGCGTGCATGGAGGTACTCAACTGCACTGAGGATCTGCCACAGGTAATCTCGCACCTCCACTTCTGAGTAGGATGGCCTGGTAGGAGAAAGGGATGGAAAACAGAGGTGTCCTATTTGCAAGCTCAAGAGCTCTAGTCTGCACCCACTGTCATCCTCCTCTGGAAATCTAATCCCGTAAGGTCCTTGTGGGCTCAGCAAAAGCAACTCTACTCAGTTTAGAGAATTTACTGAATATGGAGAGGCTGATCCCTCTTGCAAGCTTGGTTTATGGATGCAAGAGTTTCAGAGTGTTGCGTGAACTGCGGAGAAAGCAGCGGTGGTGCTGAGATCAAAATGCAGATTTGATGCCCACCAGTCCCACATCTTTAGTCAGAGCATTTCAGCTGCCATTATAAAAAACAATCTTGAGGGGAAACAAGGCTTTCTGACCCATAGTAATCTCCTTGTTATGGGACAGAAAGATTCATATCAACTACTGTGTCATGCTTTCAACCTCAAAGCTGGAAGATCCTGAGTTATTCACTACACCAGCGAGGCAGCGAAGTTCCTTGTGTCAGAAGAAGTCACTGAACAAATACACTACAAATCCATCAATGATAACCGATGGGAACAGATGCGAAGAGATAATCAAGGACAAGAGATGTAAACACAGCTGTTCTGCTATTGACATGAGCCTCGAACAGAAACTCTTCCCTCCAGGAGCTCCTCCATGTCTGCTTACCGTAACGCCAAAGAATGGAGTAGTTCTGGTCCCGCACACATCTCCTGGATCAACACCAAGTGCCGTGGGCTCACGTAGGCTCCCTTCAGCTGAGCTATGTTTGTGTGATGAAGCTTTCTCAGGACTTGGTACTCCAAGATCACAGCCTGTTTGTCCTCTTGCCAGTAAGGGATGATTTTAGCAGCTAAAGTCTTGCCGCTCACTTTTTCCCGGCACTGTCGGACGATGCTGAAACGCCCCCTGGTACAAAGGAAGACAAAGGTGAGTTAAACTTCTCCTGCTATTACTGGAAGAACCAGCAGCTTCTGTATTTTAAAATCAACAGGATCCCACTGAATATTTTTCATCCCTGCCCTATGTTGAGTATTGCAACTATTGTCACATCTGGCACATGCTTCCTCTGTCTCTGCATTGTACAGACAGATCACCATGTAGGAATGAGATCCTAAATCCTTTGGGAGAAAGAGATATAATGTGGCTTATCCTGTCGAGTACTTTCAGGAGGCAGCTACTTCCCTCTGTTAGTGAGAGAAGGATCCAAAGTCCTTCAGTGGAAGCTGCATCTCAACTCCATGAAAATGATAGCTGCACAGGATGATGCAATGAGGAGAGGACTCACCTAGAAGTGAGTCCTAAGTTGAGCCAAAATTTCCTAAAAGCAACTTTTCTAGCTTTATTTTGCTTTTTCTAGCTACATTCAACATTTCACTACCACCAATTGAGCACTCAGTTTAAGTTACTTACCTTTTGATCTCTGTTTGGAAAGCATAGGTTTGGTAGGTTGGGAAAGGTTCAGATGGTGCTATGATTTCACTCTCTTCATCAGCAGCAGTTGATGAAGAGCTCTGCATTGTAGTATGAAACCCTGTGGAGAAAAAATGATGAGAATTACACAGCCAAACAACTCTGTGTGGACACTACACGCTCTCTGAGCCATCCTCCACTATCTTTACAAGCAAAGATCAAGACAATAGCAGAACCAGGCAAGTTTGCATGTTGTCTCACAGCTCCAACACCACTCCTCTTTTAATGCAAACAGATCCTGGACTGACCATGCAGCAATTTCCTGGTGTCATCGCTGCAGACCACATGAGATTGACAGTATGTTGTATCCTACAAGTACAATACAAAACCCTTCACTGCAATTGCCAACTATGGATTCAGCTACTGGTTCTCACCTTCTCACACAACCAACCCTCAAAGCATGATAAAACTCTGCCAAAGGAACAGAAATTTCTTTCATCCAGGTATTTCAGAACATCAGTTGAAACAAGTTGCTCTGCTCCTGGCATGCAATTCTATTTGAATGCTTCCTGAAAATACTAAAATATGTCTCCTGGCATGTTAAAGCATCTGTTTGAAAATGCTGGACATATTGGCATAAAGGAATTTGACCACAGAGGTCTTGGAGGTAGACGCATATTATTTAGATCAGTGTCTCAAGTATCAAGTTTCTTGTCCCAGGTCTCATGATCTCACCTCAAAACAGAGTGGTATCCAAAGGTCTAGCAAACATACTGACCTCAGAGTGTAATCCACAGCCTCTACATACTTGTGTAGATAATCTCCTAGATATTCCAGACAGAGCTAGGACAGAATTTAGTCATGAATAAGGCAGCAAAAGAGGCCAAGGCCTCAAAACACCCCAACACAAGTGCAATTGGTCTTGATTCACTCCTCCTTGACTTCTGCAGCCGTATTTAAGATGGGATAATTGTTTTGATACAGTAAAAGCAAAATACTTTCCAATTACCAGGTATCTTACCCATTTCGTCTTTCTCACTGATCTTCACTTTGTCAGACGGGTTGCTGTAAGGGCCCATTCCTGCTTTACTGACGCAGGCGATCCTGAAGCAGTAAGTGAAACCTCTGGCGAGGTTATCTGCATAGTAGCAGCAGTCAGCGATGTCCATAGCAAGGGTCTTCCACTCTCCCTCTGGGCCAAGGAAAGAGGGAAATAAGGAAAGAGGTTAGGGCAGTCATGCCACTCTTTCTTTGCATCAACTGTATTCATGTGCCGGAAATATGGAAAAGCAGTGGAACCTCTAAGTGAAGGGAAAAGCATGCTATGGCCTGCTTCTAGGGATGTTTTAACTAACTGTGCATGTGGCAACCTTCCCTCTTCTGAAGCCAGCTGTTTGATATTTAATCAGTCCAAGGTGTGGTAATGCTGTTGCAGAGGATTGATGCAACTTGTTTGTACAGTTTCTGTTTATCTAATTCATACCACCATCACAAGTGTCAAGACATAATGAACTCCAGACGAAACCCTCACTGTAAAAACACTCTATTTCCCCTTTGGTCTTGTCTTAAATCCTGTGGAAACCATGAACTGCAGGATTTCACAAAAGAACCATCCATTAACACTCGCCTAGCAAACCAAATATTTGAAACTGGAGCCAACCTCACTCAACATTTATGAGGTTCAAGTGATATCTTAGGAAAATAAAAATGATGATTTATCCTGAAGACATTATCCATGGGGCTAAGGCATGACCAGGAAAATCCCTGCAAACATTTCATTCAATGCTGTGACTCACATGTTGTCATTGGCACTGTGCTCGAAACTGAACTCAAAGTTCCCAAGAATGACCGAGATGAAACCTAACCTTTTATTCAAACAAATACCGAGAATTACAGAGTGTCTCAAGCCATAACACTAGCAATATTTTGCAACTCACAGCAAAGGTCTCAAGGACTTTGCTGGCTATTAATTGAATTCTGGCGTGTGCATATGCAAGAAGGGACAGCCACAGATCAGCATCAGAGAAGTGGGTAAAAGCCTGTTGTCAGAAAAAGGACAAGATAAAGATTTGTTTTCTGTTTGTCTTAATCTGTCTGCACATGAAAAAGCACAACTTTGCATGTTCCTGCCAAATGAACAGAATGTGAATGAAGACAGTGGATGCTGTTTCTTGTTCTTTCTTCCAAAAGGGAACATCTTGCCTAAAGTCTTGTCCATAGCTGTGTCAAAAGAAGCAACAGTAAAGAAGGTTGTGTTGGAGGAAAAGCATCTGACCCCAAGTACAGCATTAATAGGCAGAAAGGTTCTGCCTGTGCTCATATTAATCAAGAATGAAGTGCATGTCTCTTAGGAGAATTAAAAGAAAGAACATGGAACCTTTCAATCCAAATGACTGTGTATGCAGGACTGAAATAGAAATTACTATTAGTAGAAGTATTTACAATAAGCACTGTAAAAACGACTCCATGAGAGAGAACAAACTTAGAGATTTGATTCAAAGTTCATGGAATTAAATGCAAAAAAAAAAAAAATCTACTGACTTCAGCATAAACCTTGGAAGAGAGCATTGAAAGGATGGCATGCGGTCTTGTCAAACGTTGGTCATCTTGTCCTGGCTGTTCATCCTAAACTTCCTTCACAACCAATGGAGAGCTCATACTGACTGAGATGTTCTGCAAGGTGTAAGAGCAGAGCTCCATCTTACCTTCACTCTTGCACTGCACAGTGTAGAGGACAGGGGTGTTGGTTTCCACAGGTTTCCAGACCACCTGCACTCCATCCTTGTAAACATCCACGATGTCAGGGGGTGGAGGGCTTGGAGGAACTTCTGTCGAGAGGAGGCACCAAAATGACCGTTATCTCTAGCACTGCTGTGACTTGTACCTGCATGCACAGTGCTTTTTGTTACAGATATTTGAAAAAAAAAAATACTGGAAGAGTAACTTAGCTGTGTCTAGCATCAAAGATTTTAAAATTTGGTTCTAAGTGCACTGTTTCTTGACTGACTCTGAATCTAGGGCAGATTTCACTAAAAAGTGAAGAAGAGGGAATGAGCACGGTGCAAACTGTGCTCTGCTACCAAACAGCAAGGGTGGTGGATGGGGAATAGAACAAGCAAAGCAGAAACTTTCCCCTGAACCCATCTACAGAAAGCTCAGGTGTTATACCCTACTCCCAAGTGCAAGGAAGGGAGTCACATTTTTCCAGGTCCAGAAGCACCCTTGTTTTCCAAACCTGGGGCAACCTTCAGCTTCCAAAATCGCTTGCCAGACTGACCTAAGTCCATTAATGGTGTTAAAGGTGTAACCTTCTATCTGACAGCATCTATCTAGCTGTCCCTGCTCCTGAATGCCAGCTGCATTAGCTATCACTGTGTTCCTCTGCTTTAAAATCCACTCGGCTTCTAACTCTCAAGTTCCAGGATCTCCCGATTTCAGTTGGGTTCTCACAGCTAGCACAGGGCAAAGAAGCAAAGAAAAAGTCGTCAAGCGTTGACTCTGCATACACCACTTACCTCCAAGAAAAATAAATAAATAAATAAACAGATAAAACTAGCTACTTCTTCTCTTACCAGCTTTTCTTACGATGCAAGAGGTAGACGCTGAGCCCAGAGAGTTAGTGGCTACACAGGTGTAAACTCCAAAATCATCAGCATGAACAGACAGAATTGTTAACAGCTGGAAGCTTTTGAGTGTGGTTGAGATGAGGATTCGACTGCTGCTGCGGATGGGTATCCCATCTGAAAGGCATGGGATATGAAAAATAAGGACTGCGCGAACTTATATTGAGGAGGAAATGTCTAACACATTTTCCTGAAGGCTTTGGCCTCCCTACGGAGTGTCAACGTCACCTCTGAACCAGTCGATGTGCAGGGAGGAGTGAGCTGCTGTCCGGCACGACAGAGTTACACACTGCCCTACAGCAGTGGTCTGGTCTATGAGCTCTTCAACAAATGCAGGAGCTGCAAAGGAGAGAAGAGCAGCTGTTCAGGGAGGCCAGCAGCGTTATGCTGATAACAGCTACATGCAAAACACAGGATAAAAAAGAAAAGACATTTTTTTGACTAGTCTAAGGATATTTTGCCTGTGGTCTGGTGTTCATTTGACCACTGTTTTCTTGAGAATTCCTTGGGTACTTAAGTGCAGTCTCCATTGAAATAAAGAGGTTCCCTTCACTCCCACGTACTCAGCATGATTGCCCATACACTATGACAAAGACAGCTTTCTAATGGCCCCCACTTTCCTGCAGACACTAGATTCCACACTCTTCCCTTAAATTTTTTTTTTCTTACTATGTGTTTATCTGGTTATGGACAACAGGGCAGATCTGACATTTGAAAGGGTCTTGAGGAACATCTGCATTGCACAGCCCTGCTGCATCTACAGCAGAGAACATGAAGCGTATGCCACTGCAGGAGTTTTCTACTGTTTTTTTTTTCTTTTTGTTATTGTTGTTTGTTTGTTTGTTTTATTTTGGTTTTTTTTTTACTATCTTAGCTTAAATGTTTAGGCAAAACTAAGTCTTGATGTTCCAAGGATGACGGGATCAGACCAAGACAACACTGGAAGGGAGAAAAGCAGGAGATTTAACTTCATAATTCCCTCCTTTGTTGTCTGGCATTTGGACACCCCATTTCTTCTCTTTACAGCTTACAGGTCGAGTTTGGTCCTCTGCAGTAGCTTCCTAGAATGGTTCCAATTTGCAAAGAAGCCCATGACAAGGCAGTTTTAGCAGGAACACCAGTAATGATATAGAGTTGTCGATATAGAGTTGTCTGGGTCACTTGTATGGGTTGGTCTAGGACTATCTCCAGACAGAATGTAGATCCAGCTTTAGCTGCAGGCCTCGAGCTGCATTGTTATATTCATAGTGACATCTGATGATAAAATTAGCTGATGATTTGGGCAATGAAGAGTACCTTTCTCCTTTGGCAGGAGGCTTGGTAACTTGAATGACGAGAGTCCCGATTTCCTCTTCAAAGATCCTTCAGCTCCTGTTAATGGCTCTTTCTCTACTGCTTCACTTTCCAGCACACCAATCTCTGTTAGAAGGGAAGGAAGAGATTTCATTCAAGTCCACTATTCTCCCCACCACATATATTTACATCAAAAAGTTCTGCAGTTCACTTGCAAATATTTCATTAGTCACAAGCCTCATTATTAGTGAGCCCTTAGTCAGCATGAAAAGCTGTGAAAGCTTTTACAAGCACAATGATGTGGTGTGAGAAGAAGGCATATCTAGGGCAGACAGAAAAGTGGGAACAGATTCTATTGTCCAGACTTGAATGCCATTAATTTAGGTATAGATCCTGGGGCAATTTCACCAGCTTCACGTAGTCTCTTTAAAGATCTGTCATTTCATTGAGGCCACAGTCAGGTGATGACTGCAAAAGTAATGTTAGTGTTTTATCTCCCAACCTTTGCACATTACTGCTATTCTGTCAGTGGGGTAGAAGCTGGGACATTGTGTCATCCAGCCCTGCTCTGCTTTTGTGTGAATTAAGGCA
The DNA here is from genome assembly GCA_032273925.1 of Rhynchotus rufescens. NCBI lineage: Eukaryota > Metazoa > Chordata > Aves > Tinamiformes > Tinamidae > Rhynchotus > Rhynchotus rufescens. The sequence continues at coordinate 22,472 of JAVCKT010023871.1, forward strand.
GGGGAATACAAGCTGCTTCCATCAGCACCCAGCTGACTTTGCCCTCAAAAGGGGCAGCAACAGAGAGCTAAGGGACAACCTTAGCGGGGGAGCTGGTCTAGCTGATCTTTAGAGGTCCCTTCCTATCTCAGCCATTCTGTGATTCTGTGAACCTGCAGATACCAGACTTGGTCTGGTCTGCAGGTTCCAAGTCTGTCTCTGACAGTTTTGCAGTTACTGTCTAGATATGAGCCTCAGATATATTGCAGAGGATGTAAAAAGGCAGATTTAGTGGAGCTCAACTACACTAAAAGCTATCAGAAGGTACAAAATAAAATATTGACCTTCCTCTGCCTCTCGCTCAGGCGACGTCTTTCCTTTCAGGATTCTTGAAAGATGGGCAACAGAAGCTTTCACTTTCTTCTTTAGGCTCTGCTCCACTGACTGCTCCATGGAATGAGATCTTCTGTAGGGTTTAAAGAGTCCTGGCTTGCTGAAGGAGCTTTTCTGCTTACCACTTGGGTCCTTTTGGAAGCCGTACATTTCCTTATGACCCTCTGACCCTTTCCCCATGGCTAAGAGGGTGACTGCCTTTGAACTCCCAGATACTTCCAAAAGGTTTTGCTTGTTCCTGTCTTCTGCCTCTTCTCTGATGCACAATCTTTTTTCCTTATGCAAATGTCCTGCAGGAGGCGACCTTGCCCTTTCACTAAAAGGTATAAATCGTCTACCAGTTGGTTTGGGTGGAGGCTTCCTATAGTTCATAAATTCAAATGGAAAATAGACAATGTCATACAGATCCGAGAAATTCAAATAGGCAGGCTCTACCTCTGATATGTCAAATTTGGGCGTTCCACTACTAAGACTGGGTGCTTCATCCGACAGATCTTTGATTTTCAGCAAAGACACTTCAGGGTATTTACTACTGTCCTTGCTCACTGACAATTGACTGTTTTTTTCCCCAGAATCCAAGCTATCCCTCTGGGAAATGCTTACTTCACTAGAACTGGTGCTTTCAAATGCTACATCCTCCAGATGCTCACATTCACGGGGAACCATTTGTCTTCCATGTCCTTTCAGTACAGCTGATTCCTCATGTACAGCAAGGTAGGGTTCTGGGATGTCATCCATCTCAGAGACTTCTCCTCCTCTACTGCTTTCACCAGAAGGAAAGAAACTTATTGTAGATGCCTGGCCACCAGGCTCTTTGTAGAGTATCTCTGTGGGAGAAGAGATGTCCTTTCTGCATTCCTCCTGAATCTGTCCAACTGACTCTGCCCAAACATTCATCTCTTCAGAAAGCAAAACCATTTCATCCACTAAGCCCTCCAGCGCAGCAGACTCCTCATCACTATAAAAAGAAGACCTCTGATGTGAGGTCTCCTGCCTTTGATTCTCATGCAGCGATGGTGGGACAGGTTTTCTAGCATCACAGCTTCCAGTCACTGAGGCAGCACTGCTTCTCTCACCATAATCTTTAGGGCATTCCTCATGTTCTAGCTCACAGACTGAAGCTGGGACACCTTTGGCTTGTGAAGCAGTTAAAATACATGGGTGCACGGCCTCCAGAGCTGCAGAAACTTTGCCACTGTGGTACGCAGTCTTGAGCTGCTCATATGCCTGTCCTTCTGACTTGGGGAAAGGAACAGGGATAGGCTGCCCAGCAGTTGGACTTACACCTGCTGAGACAACAGACGTCACCTCCTCCCTACAAAGGGATAGCTGTGGATATTCTGTTATTTCCCTCTCACAGGCTGAATGGAGGTTAATATCTTGTGATGAACGAGTTCCAGCCAAGGATCTGCCCTCCAGAACAGCAGGAACCGTGTCACTGTACTGAGAAGCCTCCCGGGGTTCAGCTGCCTTGATTTCAGCCTCATGGACCAAAATAGGAACAGTTTCTACACGGGTTGAACTTTCACCCTTCCGAGCAGAAGGCTTCTCCTTGCTGTAAGCTGCCTGTTCCCATTCTGCTTTGCGTGATCTGTCAGAGACAGACACTGGCATTGGTTTTGGTGGTGGGAGTTTCAGGACAACAGGACTCTTTCCCTTCAGAGCTGCTGATGCTGCGTCTGCACGAACAGAGAGACTTTCAGGCATTTGGCTTTCACTGGCATGGTCTGATAATGCAGCACCCTCTGCAACAGCTGGTCCTTCATCCTCCAAGAAAGCAGACTGCACTTCCCTATAGGTGCTCAGCTTCTGGTGAGTATCTTTGTCAACTGCTTGCAGAGCTGCTTGGAAACCTGGCTCCTTGCCCTCCAAGACAGTAGCTGCTGGAATGCCTGGATCATGGAGTTCCTGACTTTTGTCCTGGTGCACTGGAGAGGAATCTGTTTCTGTTTGTGGGCTTGTTAAAACTGCAGGCCTTTTGTGCTCCAGAAGATCAGGCTTAGCATCACTGTGAGCAGATGGCTTCTGGAATGCATGCTCCTGGCTTTTGTCTTTACAGGGTGGAACTGAAGCAGTCCTTTCAATAAGGTATCTTTCACCTTTTAGGTCAGGATGGTGGTCAGTGCTGTCAGCAGGGAGCTCTGACTCCTGCTGCAGATACACTCCTCTCCTGCTTGTGAGGACTGGCTTGGAGGTGGTCTCTGGCTGTGGAAGAGCTAAAATTAATTGCTCACCCTCCTGAAGAGCTGTCTCAGAAGCACTTCCAAAGAGAGACTTAGCCTGAATGTCTTCAAGCTTTTGACCTGATGGTGCGATTATATCTGATTGCAGAGCGGTCAGGATGGGGCTTCTCTCTTCCAAATCATCATCTTCCACCTCCACATGAGTAGCTTTTGTCTTCTGAAGTAAATGCTTCCTATTCTCACTCCTATGAGGGGATACTGGAAGCTTCTCCAACCTTTGCACAGTAACGGCCGGGCATCCATGACCCTCACATTGCGTGGAAGGAGAGAGTTGTTCTTCTGAACAATCCTTTCTGGCTCTGCTAGTATCCTCTTGCTTTGAAATGTCTGCAGAACAACCCTTGCCTGGCTCGCTAGAAATGTCACAGTGGTGACTGCCTTCAGGACAACTTTCCTGTGATATTATATCATAGTCTTCTTCCAAAATATCTTGTTCCCTCACTGATCTGGAGGCCCTTAGCCTGTAATCATCCAGTGAACGGCTTCGGCTAGAGCCAGCGATAGCAGGATGTGGTGGTTTCCTTGCAGTGTCAAACGAGGCTGATTTGGTCAAGGCACCAGGAAGACTTTCCCTGTGTCCTCCACCTTCCTCTTCCTCTTCTTCCAGCTCAAACTGTTCTAGAAGGGGTTCACGGAGACCACTGAGAGGCACCTTTGGATATCCAGCTTTCCGGAAAGTCCTTCTGGCTCTGTCCAAGTGCCTTCTGAGCTCTCTGCTTGGGGAGGAAGAGCCCCTTGCAGGAAGCTCTGCTGCTTGGCTGTAGAAAGTGCTTTTAATGACACTCTGTCTTGGAACACATATAGGTGGCTTTTCTGTCCCATCCCCAGCCCTTTCAATTTTGTCCTGATCAGATAAAGATGTGTCTGTTTTCTCTTTCTGTTGTAGACTTGATTTGTCATCTATGGAAATCTTCCCTGAGGAACGTTCAGTTGCATCAGTTTTGGGAGACTGCTCTGCTCCTTCATCTCCAAGTTTGCGATGCAGTCCCTCCTCTCTCTGTCCTAGGGTACTTGCCATGAGCTCTTCGCTTTCTGTAGGTGATCTGTCCTCAACTTCACTCTTCACTGAAGCATACTTCCTCCTCATGGGCTTTACTGGAGGGACCAGGGTTTTGGAGTGCTGCTGTTCACTTGCATGTTTTGGAGGTTCCTGACTGTCCGGTGCATCAAAGATGGACAAATGAAGTTCAGGGGTAGAGCCGAAGTGTCTCTTCTTGGGGAAGTTTGAGTTCTCGTTGTCTGAAGAGGAACCACTCGTACTGGAAGAAGTGCTTTCCTCAATAAGATGTCGGGAGATGGCCAGGGAGGTGTTGTCATGAGTCCTTTCTAGGATTTCTGGAATGGATCGCATTACCAGTATGGATTTATAGCACATCAGAGACCGCTGAAAAAAACAAACCAAAAGACAGCAGAATGAAGATGGAAGCGTGGTTGTGAACATGGTAAAAGCAAACACACAAAAATGATCCTCTGTATTCTTAAAGACTCCACAAACTAGTTTAATGACATGGACAGTGGGTTTAGGCCTTATTTGCTCTCTGAATCAACCTCTTTCTCACAAAGGTGGAACTATGTTATCTTAGGGGACATACTTCCTGTAGTAAAGGGAGAATCAGGACCCTGTCTGAGATTTTCAAAGATAATTTGGCCATTCAAAGCAGAAGGAAAAAGCTGAGATATATGTATCTCGGTTTTAATTGGAGACATCTGACAAGAGCCTGCTTGGACTAACTGGTGTTAGCTCCATTCACTGCAGTGACTTAGGCCAAAAGAAGACCTGGCACCCTGTAGGAGGTAGGATTCATCTGCCCTAAATTCTAATGGACAATACATCTTGGCTGAAATTGAAAAGCAGGTCTTTCTTCACAGTCAACAGAGAGAAAAAGACATCTTCAGAAGTCAATAATCTTGTTATTTTGGACAACTTTCAGGAAAAGAGGAATCTTCTTATGGCCTCTTTCTAATTCATTACTAATTACAAAGACAGGCTAGCCACACTGAATAGCTGGAATATATAGACACAGCTATGTATTCTATAGGTACTGTCATTAGAACAGATAATTTAGTAAATGTATGTTCTTCAGTTGCTTTCATTTCAAAACCTTACTTTACACTATACGGGCATATTTTTGTGAAATATGCAGAGAAATCTCTGCTCTCATAGGAGTATGTAGTACAGGAATTAGAAAGGAAACAAAATGCTTAAAAAAAGTAAGTGGCACTGCATTAATGTCAAAAATACTCCCACCCTCCCTCCAACAAAACAATCCCAGAGGAAAAGCAAAAATTTAACGACAGGTTCATGAGTGCTATCTATGATTAATGGCCATCCTAATAGCACTTACAGGACTATTATAATCATTACACTATTATAAACATTATAAACTACTACAAACAAGACTTTTATAAACATTAGCTAATGATCTTATCAGAGTGATCCGCAGTTGACAAAGGGACTGGTGTTATCAGAGGACATCTGATAACTGAGGAGAGGCTACACTGCCCTCAGTGTCAGCGCAGGATGACAGCGGGACTTTACACATTTAACTTACATGCACATACCTAAATGCAGGTGTCTTAGCCCTGTTTCAGAGCCTCCTGGAAGACCTCAGTACACAACCCAGGACTGCAGAAACAGCCTGGATAATCTCCGTCCCTTGAGCACTCTGCCTAGGGTTTATTCCCCCTTCAGAGCCAACCTGAGAACATCTCTGCTGCACTCACTGTCCTAGCCCAACGGACTACAAAGGATGTAAACATAGTTGACAAAAAAAATACGAGAAAGACCAAAAAACATAGGTTTAGGCCTGCTCACCTGCCACTTGCTCCGAGCCACAATGAATTTGAGCTGCTTGGTATTAATGAAATGAGCTGCTTCGAGGGGGAGATTATGCTGTCAAAAAAGAAATTAAAAGCAGAATGAGCCAAAAAAAATTGATTAAAAAGTCTTGAGCTCATATCCTGAGAAATTTTTAGGATTCCTTTACTCTGAAAATGTTTATTTTAAATACTCACTTGTTTCATTATAATATAGCAATCTCAGAATCCCCTTCATAGCTAAACTTACTTAGAAAGCACTGAACACCTTTTCAGGATAAGAGCAAGCCCTGTTCAGTGCATATATGCATTCAGTTCTTAAAAACAAACAAACAAACAAAAACAAAACACCCCACACCACTCAACAAACAACCCACCCCCCAAAAATCCCCTTCCCTACACTAGAGATTCCAGACATTTGAATATAAACCATAATTTTTCTCTGCAAACAGTTTCCTCTCAACACAGACACGCTATATCTGCTCACATTAGTAGGAATTTTTGTCTTTGAAAAGGAAAAATCCTGGCAAGAAAACACCAAGTGACTTTTACTTCCAGAGAGCTGGGTCTGTTCTACAAGGTAGGACAGTGAGAGCTGCCCCTCCAGGGTCTCAATCACTTGATCATTCTATAAAGAACCAAGACTTACCATGAACCACTTGTGGGTCAGACATTCCAAAGCATTAGGCCTGGCTCTGATAAGAGAAAAGATGACTGTTTTAGGAGCAAGTCTCTTTAAAGAGCCATGGCAAGACTCCAAAGAACTGCCTGCATTGCATGGGCGCGTGCACATGCACAAGCACACAAGTCTGGGTATGGCTTTGTGCTGGTGTTTTGGAGCAAAGCTAGCACTGAATCTTTCAATCCAACATTACTATAAGGTAGCACAAGCTTTCTGTTCTCAATCTTGGAAAGATTTCGTGCATTCAGGCTCCCTGAATAAGGCCTCTCATGGCCTTTTGCAGATGGTCTCTGTAAGGGAGTTGAACAGCCCTAGGAGTGATTTTAAGCTCGTGCAGGTGGCCAGAGCAAAAAGCAGTTCTGGCACCAGGCAAAAGGTATTTAAACAAAATTAAAGGCATGCATTCATGCCTTCAAGCTTGCTTAAAAATGCCTAACAAATGTGGATCATATTATTTAATTCCTACATAACTCCCTTGAACTCAAGTAGTTGCTAATGCATTCCTCACTTTTCCAAATCATTTCCGAAACTCCTCCGCCTAGAGTGACTTGAGAGCAAGGCCATCACCTTAGAGAAGCAGATGCGTTTTGCAAACCGCAGACAAGCATTTCTTGAGCAACGAATAAAGAAGAGTTGGGATTGGGGTATACAGAAGCTCAATTCATGCAGGTTTTCACTTTTTAAAACCATTGCAGCCTTGCTGAGCTCAGCTCTAGCTGCTGACAGCCCTGGCATCCTGTGCATAGGAAGCACAAAAAGGCACTCACTCAGGACACTGCTGCAGGATCCGTTTTACAAAATCCTTCGCATCTTCACTCAAGTGAACGAAGTCAGGAAGGGTCCAGGAAATTTCACCATTCTGGATATTTAGAAGGGTTCCTCTGTCGTTCTCCCCAGCAAATGGAGACTTGCATGTTAGGCTTATTTAACACGATAAAGTAAAAAGAGACGGACTTTAGACCCTTATTTGCCATTGGACTGAAAGAAACACAAATTTTTATACAGAGTTTTAAAGTGCCTGAGGGACGTGACACATGGGACAAAATATTGGTGAGCTGCATGTTCCACTGAGCACTTTTCAGCTCAATTACAAGGCTCTTGACAAGAGTTATTTATTCCTTTTTCTCATATAACAAATTAAAGGCTTGATTTTGCACAGCTGCAGAAGGATGGCTGCTCAAATGGGCAAGTTAAAAACTGGAGGTGACCCATGAGAGAGTCTGTGAAGTCTCTGAGCAGAGACGATCACCAAAGTCCTTGCCAAACTGGAAAGAGTAAAGGAGAAAACACAAGGAACTGCCCTCATGGTGGAAGGACTCCATTCCTCACTCACTCAGATACTCCCATTAAAGGTGCTGGAGGCTCTGACTGGCTTGGGACTAAAGGATATTGAATGAGTCTCTTCAAGCAGGATTATTTACCTTAAGTATGTGATGACTCCAACAGCCCTGAGGAGAAAGGGAAGACTAAAGTCAGTCATTGTTTCTCTTTGCAAACACATAGCCCCCTTTTCCTGCCACTTGCTCACCTTTCAAGGGAAGATAAATCCCCCAAGCTACTGTTTTTCTTTTTAGCTGAAATTACAGCTACGTAGCATTAAACATTTGATTATGATCAGAACATCTTTAAAAATTGGTCTTGAGCATTCCTCTCTTTATAAAGTATACACAGAAAACTTGAAATGCATGAAATGTATTTTGGAGTTTGCTTTATAAAATATTTTTTAACCTTCTTAGGAACATCCTCTCTAGCTGATGCCTCTGTAACAAAGATCAACTTCTCTAAAATGCTCCTTGGTATTAATTAGCTGTAATTAATTAGTTTAGTTCAGTAATGGTTGACCAAAACAAATAGAAGAATCTCTGAAGTGCCTTGATGTGTCTTAGATTCCCAATGT
>JAVCKT010023874.1:0-11452 GCA_032273925.1 Rhynchotus rufescens
TGCAGGGGGGTTGGACTCGATGACCTCTGAGGTCCCTTCCAACCTTGGGCATTCTATGATTCTATGATTCTATGAGGTTTTTCACCGCCCAGTTGTCCAGTCTGCCCAGGTCCCTCTGGATGGCAGCACAGCCCTCAAGGCTATCAGGTATTCTTCTCAGTTTGGTATCATCAGCAAACTTGCTGAGGGAGCACTCCAGCCCTTCATCCAGGTCATTGATGAGTGAATTGGACAGCACTGGGCTGAAGACTGACCCCTGGGGAACACCACTAACTGTAGGCCTCCAACTAGACTCTGTGCCGCTGATCACTCCTTTCTTATTCATCAGAACATTCCTTCCTATATATATGTATGTGTGCGTGTGTGTGTGTACACACATATATATTTTAGTCTAAGAGCAGGCGTCAGTGGTAGCCCTCGTATCTCTTTACCTTGGCTGAACGTCTGGTAACTCTTTAACTGTCTAGAGATCATATGGATGAGCTCAGTCCCACCCTTGCCTTCTAAAAGCAGCTCTAAACAAAGGCAAGGTCTTGCTAAGAGGCAGTGAAGTAAGCTAAGAGTCCTCCACTTAGTCTCTTAGAGAAACCACCATCCATTGCTCCTGATTTCTCCTGAATGACTCCATATCCCCCAGCAGTGTTATTATGTTATTTCTGTACGCTCAAAAATAGATTTCTTTGAGAACTGATATCAACCTAAATCCTCTGTTATTTGGCTTTTAATGATACTAGACCCATCTACTCCAGAAGGATGGAACATGAATCTTAGTCTTAGGAAAGACCAAGCTGGGAGACAAGTGATGTTCTGAGCAGTTACTTTTATAAGGTTGGGATCTTTTTTTAAACTGGTACCATATTGGATACCACTTGAATATAGGCAATTCATACTACTACTACTACTTCAATACTGAATATTAAAAGATACTCTCATCATCAAAGTGTTTAACATCTTGATTACAAACAGACTGTAGTTATTCCTACATTTACCTATCTTCAGCACCATTTTTTTTTTAGTCTTGAGACTAGTCAGTTTATGTCTTTTGTCTATACATTGATCAGTGCTTAAAGATAATATTAAAAGTGGGATTAGCACATAACAATGATATAATAAATGGCATCATTCATCATTCTGGAGAAGCCATCATTAATTTCATTTGCTTAATTAAAAGAGCCCATTATGCCGATGCCAGGTTTAGCTACTGGCACAAAAAATACTATTGCTTTCCTTTTTGTTACTGGGACATAATATTGTACAGGGGCTCAACAACTTCAACGTTTTGCTAATTGAGTCAGCAGTTCAATTTGAAATTAGTGCTGCTGGGAAGGCAAAACAAATCAAATATAGAACCTGGTTAGCATTTGAAGCTTAAAACAGGGGATTTCCTTTGTAGTGTGTGTGAGCGGGAGGTCAGGTTGTTATGTGAGCATTAAAAAATGTCATCACCTGACTTGTTGTACGGCCGACCATGCGTCATGTTTATACTGACAGCGAGAGGCAAACACAACGAAACGAAAAGGTAATGAGGTAGAGCACGAGGTGCTAGGAAAACCTTCCCTGCAGAAAGCATGGAAATGTTTGTTAATTCTGGTGGTTGCGTTTGTGTAAATAAGCTGGAATAAAATGCCATTGCATCTTTTCCATTTTAACTTGCAATACTGGAAAATATATCCCTGGTGAAATCTGAGATGCTTCAAGTTATCTGAGATGTTTATATGGGGTTGCTAGAAATGCCCCAGGACCTCACAGCATCCTGCACCCTCCTGGATCAGCAACTGGAGATCAAAGCCTTATGCCACTAAGTGTCTGTGTTTATTCAACTGGTTTGCTAGTAGATGCATCTCTGCTATGGTTTTATCCAGAGCAGAATCATGGAGTGATCTTCAGCTAAGCAAAGTGAATGGTTAGGGTTGGAATAATGCCTTGGAGCTTTTTATTCCATAGTGCATGTCCAAAATACTAGTGTGCTCACCAAGCTTGTGGCCTGGATCCACCCAGTGTTGTCTGAAGAGGTTTGAAGTAATGCACTTCACGTTGGTGGATATCAGTTTGCCCATTGAGAAAATTGCTTGAGATGTTTAACCAAACCAGTGCAAGAATGTTGGGAACTTTCCCTGGTGCTTGAAGACCTCCAAGATGCTCCAAGCCCAGAGAAGGAAGGGGACCTGGAGGCCCTGCTGGGTGGCACTGGAGCCATCAAGGGGATGCAGGATGATGGACCTTGGATGTATCAACCAAGATATTTTTGCTAGAACTGGAAAACTGGAGCCATGATGACAAGTTATGGCTCAGACCACTGGTCCCTCACCTCCAGGGCAGGTGAAGTGGAATAGATGTAGAAATGTCCTATTACAATGATAGGGAACATGGAAGTATTATATGAGAGAGAGCTGAAAGAACGTGATTCATTACCTAGCAAACAAGCTGAGCTTGGAAAGAAGATGATTTTCTTTTTTTCTTCTAGAAACCCATCTCTGGAGTAAATATCAGGGAGAGGAAGAAAGCTATTTGCGGTAAAGGACAATGTTAGCACAAATCCAAATTGGCCATCTTTACATTTAGGTTGGAAATTAGATGTTTTCTAATCATTAGAGCAGCTGGGTTCTGAAACAGCTGCCCAAACAGAATAGAGAGGGTAAGAAATCTTAACTATTCATGCAACAAGGCTTGCAAAGATTGTGAAAGGATATATGTGAGCTTCCAGGGGCAGGAAAAGAGGCATAACAACACAAGGGGAGGTCTTTCAGACCTATGTCCCCTGTAGGTGCAAAGTGCTGTGATTTCACAAGCTGTGGCCTAATTTAACCTCAGCCTGGTCCTTTTAAAGGAGGTGCTGCATTATTATGCTGCATCCTGTGCCCTGTCTTAATGAATTTTTAGGTTCCCTGCATTATTATTATTATTATTATTACCATTGTCATGTGTCACTTAAGTTGATAAAAATGAATCAAAGAAGAGGTGAGGTAGAGAGTTCCCTAAAGTTTAGAGGGACATCAAAAGCATGTAGGTTCATCTAGATCTTAGGTAACTGATAGGTGGGCTTCAGCAATAATCAAGAATAAGTTAAAAAGAAAAGGAATTTGAAAATATATCCGTTTGAGTTAACTGGAAAACACGGAAAGAATGTCCTGGTTTTAAAGTTTGTCAGACAAAAATGACAGTATGTCCTGATCAGCCAACCTGTTCACTAGTTTGTTTTAATCACTGATTAAAACTCATTTCCACAAATTACTTTTAGAGTGACTATAGATCACAAACAAATAAGCTATTGATATAAATCTATTTACCGATTTACAAATGCTTAATAAAAAGAACAAAGGGAATAAACTTTGAGTGGACTAGGTAATAGACTAGATAGATCATGGAAATGATGGGGGGCATTTGGTCTTTTGAACAGATTCTTATTTTTAGTTTCAAGATCCATTTTGTTAAGAATGAAAACTTGAAGAAATAGGTATTGCAGATCTGTGGCATCTTATGTGGGGCAACAGGTTTTTCATAGAAGTCATATTTAGTTCAGAAGAATATACCTGAAAACACTGCTGAATATTGCAGTGCAACCCTGATGAGAACTAGATGTCAACTGTGGTCTGAATTTTTAGAACTACTAGGTTAATTATTACTTTGATTATGGAGCTGGAATTGCCATCTGTCACGAGCTCTATGGGATGACCACGTTTATTTTGGCTTGGTGTTTTCCTACATATAATGTTTATTATTCCCACAATATTATAACGTGGGCCAGATGCTGTCGTCCTGGGAGAACTCATGTCAATAATGTCAAGTGACAACATTACTCACATCATCGTATTGTACTCTACTGCAACTACATTTTCATGTGTCTCTACCTTGGGCTATACTGGTATTTTATATACAGCTCAGATTTGTGACGCAGACCCCAAAATATGGAGCATCTGACTTGACTTGTCTCTGTAGTTGAGGTTGTTTTCATCAAGTTTCTTAACTAAGCATTGGTTCTAATTCCAGGAAAATCCATTAAGAAACTTATTCTGTGAGTGCTGCAGCTAAAGGGAGAAGTTTCTTGCTCTTTGCTGTAGAAAGTTTGGGAAGAACTCACATTCTTGGCCAGAGCTAAATTAAAAAATCACTTTATGTGCTGGGAAACACATACAGGGACACCACCAAAGCCTCTTGCAGGTAGTTTTCCATTAAAAAAATAGACAAAACCTGTAGGATGTGTCAGTCTTACCTATTAGCAGCTGAAAAAATACCTGCATCTTTCTGTATGCTGTCTACCCTGTCACTTCCTCCTTGCATCTTCAGATTTTTCTTTTTCGTTTTCTGATATAGAAATAAAAAAGGATATTTGAACTCTAGATGTGTGCTCTGAACAACTCGAGAAATATCAGATTATTTCAGCTGTTTCGTATTAAGATAATCCACCAGAAAGGAGAAAGCTGGAGTGTTACCTCCTTTGTTTTTCCAGCTTTTTTAAATTATACTGATGGGGGAAAAAAAAAAAGAGAGAGAAGAAAATAAAAGGAGAAAAATAAATCACTGCTGGGAGTGTAGCTTTCATTAGGAGCAGCACTCAGAAAATACTGTCTATATGCACTGAATAAAGTGCAAGGGATTTTAAACTCCGGGAGATGAGAAGGTAAAATCTGTAACAGGTTTCTCCTCATTGCCTCTCCTGGTCAGCTGGAAGAAAATCCTTTGTTTTTTTTTTCACAATTTTGCTGCGGAACATTCTGTGCAAATGCGCTTCCAAACCCGAGCTACTGAGTTTTTCAATTAAATCCCCGTCAAAGCCACGAATAGAAAAAATCAATGCAGTTCATCTAACGTTTCTAAGGTTCCTCAAGTACTGATTCAAAAAGAACAGGCTGGTGGGAGCTTTTCAAACTTGTTTTGTTGATAATTTCAAAAATCTGATATTTTCAGTGTTTCTCCTCCGAAACTTCAACAAACTTAGAAGCTTCTTTTCCCCTTGCAGATGATCTCTTGGAGAATGGTTATTCCAGGGTGTATTTGTGCACCATGAGGTGCAAAAAAAGCATTTTGTTTTGAGGGAACCACCTCTCCTTCTCCTGGCTATGGCAGCTTTGCTGTTTGCGCTCCACGTGCAAGACTAGTAAGCCTGAAAAAGCAGTCTTGCTCTTAAATCAGTTAAATTTAAGTTAAATTAGGAGTTGAGGAGTTAGGAGTTAAATTGGGGAATAGATGGGAAAAGGAGGCTGGAGTAGGGAATGAAGGGGCCGATGGTGAGGAGCATTTTGGTGGGAAAGGCGGAGAGAAGGAGAGGGAAGGAAAACACGGAGAGGTCCTGGGGGACTGGGGCTGCATAAACAGGACATGCAAAGTCCCAAACAGGAAAGGAATTGGCGCTTTTTTGGAGCGTAGCATGAAGATGGATGGAGGAAAAAGTAATAATTAAAAAAAAAAAAAAAAAAAGCCCTAATATTTTCAAAACAGGATGATTCTGTTAGGATATACGTGAAAAGGAAGAGTGTGAGGATTAAGGAGGACATAATACCCAAAGGAAGTGGAGGGGTAAATAGCTGTAAAATTGAAGCCTTGCTGTTAGAAGGGAAGAATATGCACTTCTTTTCTTTTTTTTTCCTTTTTCCTTTTACTTCAAGAAGGCTTTTAACCAAACAGAGCGCTGTGCTCTTGGTCCTATATGGCATTTTTAACACTTGCCAAATGGTGCCTGCTAGCTTGTAGCAGATGTAAAAGATTATTTCCCAAATCTGCAAGAATTGTCACTTTACACTTGCAAAGTGAAGACGTCTTGACTGGAAATACAGGAAGAATGAATTATGCATGGGAAGTGCTGCATGCCTATTTTTAATGGTGCATAGGCAGGATCTGAAATATTATTTGTTCCCTTGGCTTATGTTTAAGCTGCATGTGAGTAAGACAAGAGTGGGGAGGTGAGCAGGAGCTGTCTTAAAAGCACGTGCTGGGATTTCCTGTAGAAAATGATGCCAGAGACAACTGAGATTTTGAACTAGATTCGCTGCTTATCTAGGTCTCTTTTAATTTAATTTCTATTTAACCAAAACCCTTTGATCCCGGGATTGACTGTGGCATGCTGAACTAAAATTAGCATGTAAAAAAAAAGGTATAACTTCATGGGACTTTTGTCAAAATCACCAATAAATTGGCATTATGGCTGCAGGACCCCGGCAGCATTAACAGCTGGCTCCCTAAACTCACGCTAGTTAAGCCCTATATTTATTAATTAGTCCTATATAAGGAAAACAGAAGCAGTTTTTGAGTTAACTGAGCATTTCCCCTGGTGTTGCTGAGCTTGAAGGAAAAATGCCCGTTTCCTGCCATTGTCTTGAAGGTCACAGTTTGGAACATCAGGTGGAAAGGAAGTCCTGACTTGCCCAAGGTGATAGATGGTTTATCCTCTCCATCAAAGCTCTTTTGTGATCCTTGTTTCTGCCCAATTTTGAAGGATGGGGGAGGGAACAGCTTGCACATCAGCAAGTTTGTGTTGGAGGCTCCATTAACGAGATGGAGAGGTCCCTGCTACAGCCATTTACATCCTTAGAGGAATCCAGATTAAAGATTTCCAGAGCAACGACATGCTTCAGTACATCCTAACATATAAACAGGAATGAGTACCGAGTCACAAAAGCAAAATCAAAACACAAATTTTGATATTTTTTATATGTGAAAGATGCTGGGATAGGGAGCATGTGGACACACACACCCATTTGGTGACCACTGGGATGCTCCCCTGGGATGTGGCCTCACTCTTCCCATTGCTCTAAATCCTTGAGGCTCCAGGTGAGACGGGATCTCCAGCAGCATTGGGATGACACTATGTCAGGAGAGATGATCCCACCTTGAGAAGCTTTCCCTGTCAACAGGTAACTGATATTTCCACGCTGGCCTAGCCAACGTGGTTGATTGAGTGGAGAGCAATAGAAGAGGAGGGAGCTGGTTGAGACGGGACAAAGAGCAGGAAGCAAAGCCTCATTAGTCATTTCTTCCCAGCATTTAGCGTGGATGACTGTGAGCTTGGCAGGTGCCATCTGTCCTTCTCTCAGTTAATTCCTCCCTTCCACAGTAGCACAGGGGAACACAACGGCCTCATCGCATGTCACCAATTTCCTGTCCTTTTTTATCAGCTCTGCCATCAGAAGGACCCTGTTACGCTTTGATTTTTGCATGTGGGGTCGTTGTTTTGATGCTCTCCTAGTTCCTGCTTAACAACCTCAGCTGGTAGAATTCATAATAGAGTTGAAAAGCTAAATTGGCCCTCAAAAAGATAGGCCAGGCACTTTGGGCACGTACAGGGCTGTGGAGCCAGCACTTGCACACTTGAGGCGTGCTTGCATTCCACTTCTGCAAGAAGCAAGTCGTTATATAGCAGTGCTCCCTCCTGGCACGGCCTCTTCCTTTCGGAGGGAATGGGGAATGTGTCCTGCCTCCAGTCGATGGGCTTGGCAGGTGCCTGATATTGGCCTGACTTTGGCAGCTGCAAGACCCAGAAGCCCAGCGCTGACTAATTTATCAGCAGCATCTGGGAGCCGGTTCTGATGTGACCTGGCTTTGCCAGCCTCCTTGAAGAACATGATGTAAAGTTGGATTTAGTACTCTGCTTTCTTCTCTGCTGCTGCTGTGTGCTGTTATCTGATTTATTCATTGCAGTGTTGGGACCCCGCGTAGAGAATTCATCACAATATTGGAACAGTCATGGTAAGGACTGTATACCATGAATGAAACGCCTAATAGGACTATTTATGCACAATGCCTCTAACAAGTTTCCAGATAAATGTATGCAGTATATTGAAGAATTGTGTTTTATGGTCCTTTGCCCCATATCACATAGATGATGTGGAGCAAAGCACCATAAAACGCAGTTCTAGCATGTAAAATCAGTGAGAGTAGTAAAGAAGTCGCATTGAGGAATAAAATTGCATTAGTTCATGACATGTGCGTGCACTGCTGGGACTTTGCACCTGTTGATTCCAAGGGAAAAGTGGATCCATTTGGGGGGTGATAGATAGGGAGATGTTTTTGCCCTCTTTGAACCAATGTCTCTCCTTTCCTTAGGGAAAAATCTTGTATCATGCTATTGTAAAATTGAGTTTTATGTTCTCGTACAATTAAATCTCGTGTACTATGTGTGAAAATCACGGTGACCCAAAACAGGCTGATTGTTAACTATAATAAATAATGACAGCTCTGGTGCTTTCAGGACGTTCACATCATTTTTTGCTAGGTAGGAATATGACCCACACCCTTCCAAAAGGATATGTAGCTGCTTTTTGACTGTGGAAGGGACAACCTGGGAGCCCAGCGCTGCTTTCAGAGGATGCAGGAGACATTTTCCAAGTGTTTAATGGAGCCTATGGAGGCCCCAGACCTTCTAGTTTTCCGTTATGTGCTGCATGCAGTTTTCAGGTTTGAGAATATGTTAACTTAGCTCTGCTGAGAAGGGGGAAAATCTCTGCAGCGCTGTTCTTCATCCGTGGAAGTACATTTGTTGGGTGGGCTGTGTTCTTTTTAATGCTTTCCTCAAATGCCATTTTGCAACAGTAAAATGCTCACTAAAAATACTAAAATATTTTTAGTTGTCGAGTACAAATCAGATTGAGCTGCACATTTCCCTCGTGAGTAAAAGTGATGAGTTTGTGTTCATTAACTCGGGGCCATCTGGTGCAGACATGCTGCAGTCTGTGAATCAAACATGCATCAAACTCCAGGGATCAGAATAACAGCCAGACCCAGTGTTTGGGGGGCTGGGGGCTGCAGGGAGGAGGAAGAGGGGAGCTGACTATCTTATTTCTCTCATTTCTTAAGAAATTAACTCTACTTTGCAAAAGATTTGGGGTTTTAGTGTTAGAATGGCTATTGCAAATCTGCTTTATAGACCCACTGGTGACCATCTGAATAGCCTTTGGAGTGATCCCCTCCTGTTGAAGTGGTTTTACCTGTCATCTCAACAACTTTGTGTGTGGAGGGGCTAAATAATCCCGTGTTTCTATGAGTTTTTGAATAATGCATCGTGACCGTGCAGCTACCCAGGTGCATATACAGAAATAAACCTAAACAGCCTTTCTCATTTTTTTTACTGGATTTGCGACTGATGGATTTTCACTTACGTTGGCATAGCTAGATTGAATTGCGTTGCATGAGATTTCATAGAAAACTTTGAGAACAGCAAGGGATGGAATTAGAGACCTTGGATCCACGCGAAATCCCTTCTGGTTCCCACCTTGGCAGGCTCCATATATTTCTCACCCAAATGTCTCCAGATTTTCTTCCTACTTCTACTGTAGGCCATGGCTGCTGGGTGGTCCCACAGGGTGTGGAACAGCCCATTTCAGGCAAGTATTCAGAGGCCATCAAGGGCTAACACTAACCTAAATAACCCTGCGATTTCATCTTTAGGAGACTCCTTTTCCTCCCATCATGTTGTCATCATTTTTGAGCTATTAACCCTGTATAAACTTTAGAGGGACAAAGATTGGGAGCATGACAGCACTATTACTTTTCTGGAAAATATGTGCAACTTTTCTATTAAATATATATATATAAATATATATATATATAAAATATATATATATATATAATATATAACTATTCTGTTACGTATTTTCTACTGAAAAGACCTGAAAAGATGAAAGGAGCTAACTTCTGGACCGGAAGAAGTGAAGAGGAGGTAGGCACAGACCACATAGTGGTCATCATGTCACATGGATGAAGCAACTGCCATCCATGGGAAACAGACCGTACCAAAGCAGCCAAGCTAGACTTAAAAGAAAATTAAGAGCTGTTATTAAAGAGTAATAAGAATTCTCTTGCCTGGGAGAATGGGAAGACTGAATTCTGGGTGCCTTGGCTACCTGTATACTGATTGCCTGGTCTGTTCTGCCTTCCGAGGTCAGTTGTGTCCCTTAGGACACTGCCTGGGCCAGTGGAAAGAGCCCTGGGCCACCTGAGAGAGAGCCCAAGACCTCTTCAGGTCACTAGTATAGACATAACCTTAGGGACTGTTGGTACCTTGAACTATGCAAATTGACACGTGCATAGACTTTGCTTTTCCTTCCAGCCACCAACCCCTAAAATGCCTCACTGCAGTATTTTTATAAAAAACACCTTGTTTGGATAGGCCATCTGTGTCACTGTAAACATCTGCTTGTTCCTCACTTCAATGTGTTTGCCTGATCCTAGCATCAGGAGGGGTGAAATCTCCAACAGGGAGCTGAAATTATTGTGAGCTTGCAGAAAGAGCCAAATGTCTATGTAAAGTCTCGGTTGTCTAAATCACTAGATCTCCTTCAGTGGCACCTCACAAATTTTTACCAAGGGCTGCAGATGCTGTCCTGAATATTAGCTGGGTCCTAGATGTCTACACCTCCTTCTGCAGACAGAGTCTCTGGAGGAACCCAGCTGATCAAAGACACGAGTCTTGCTTTAGCATGGACTAAATTGCTCACTGGACTCCTCTAGGTCCAATTTTGCCCATTTCTATATGTCTAATGTCTTTTAAGATGCTCTGATATATCTGCAGTGTCCACGTATAGTTGACAGATATGACTGAGTTCCCAGAATAGATGTGAGCCGTAGATGCCTGGACAATATTCCTTATGGTATCTCAAATGACATTGGACCATATTCGGCAGGAGATCTCTGTTGTCTTTAAGGAGAGCTTAGACACCTGTCTAAGTTGTGTCTTAAGTTAAAGTGTCTGAGGAGAATGGTCCATGGTTTGCCTTGGAGTGGCCAGGAAAATGCAGAGGAGGCAGGAGAAGATTCAGGTCCATAGCCTGTCCCTGGTTTAACATCCACAGATAAATGTCTAATAAAGATATGAAGGCAGTGGGAGCAGAAGTAATCACTTCTGTGTAAAGATCATGTTTCCATGACAATATTCCTCTCACCAGATACTCCATATAGCATAAGATCGTCTGCTTGTTGTAGGGGGAAGAAATTACGAAACTCAAGCAGAATTATGCCATGAAAATGATATTATTTTTTGAGATTCCTCCTCACTTAAAAAAAAATACGAATTAGTTTCATCCCTCTTTTAAATGACACTTGCTATTAACGGGACCTAGTCAACAGAGATAACAAACCTGAATAGCCCCCTTGTTTCCTTTATCTCTCCTCTTTGAGTCTTCTCATCCAATTGACCGTCCCTACTCCGTTCCTGCTAATTTCCTGCCGGGATTCAGTCACTCTGCTCTCCCATTAAGTGCAGTTTTGTGAATGACATCTGTGAAAGCTCATCATTGCTTTCATTTGCCTGCGAGTGAAATGACTGCTTACTCATGCCCTCGGGGAAATCAAGTTTACCTTCCAAGGAAGGCTCGCTTTTTCCCAGGGCATTGCGTTGGAGTTGTCGCAAAATTCTCTGCAAACTCATTGGCGCTTCCCTTGTGCCACCTCCAGGAAAAGAAATACATGTTCATACTCCTGTAGGCAAAAAAAAAAAAAAAAAAAAAAAAAAAAAATAAATAAA
>JAVCKT010023875.1:0-27844 GCA_032273925.1 Rhynchotus rufescens
TCATAGCTCTGTTTGGCTGTGGTCATGTGTTTGTGTTTGGGATCTTGCTTGTATTTTAAGAAGATGCTTCATGCTTCTATAGCACCTTTCACTTCCTAGGGCTTGCTCCTGATCAGTCAAGATGAGGACTAAATATTTAAATTAAATCCTATTTACAAACTTTTTTACAAAGCTCTTTTTAACTCCCAATAGTTCCTTTTTTTTAGGTGAATTTAACCTGTTTGCTATTGGACTTCTAGGTTGGGGTGAGGTTTTGGATCTGCCAGTCCTGGTGGTTACCTTTTTTCAGATTCATCCATCAGCACAGTCAACCCTCCCTCCTTCATTCTAGTCAGAGGGAAGGCCATTCCTGTCATTCATAAATGCTTGCTCTACACGCAAAAGTGCTTGTCTGCATTTTTCCTTCTGTAAATAGTACTGCATTTTTCATGAGTTTCTCTCTGTGTAACATATTGCACAGACAAATGTTTTAATTTTCTGTTTTTTCAGGTTCTAAAGTAAGCTTTTGCTGACTTTTGGTTGATGATGGCTGATGGGGATGCTTTTCAAAATATGCACGGCCCTCACCAACTGAAGATTGCTTTTTATTCAAAGCATGCTGAGTGTGCTGGCCATTTTCTCTTATTTATCCTGGGGAAGCTTGTTTAAATGTCCTTTGCATCCTGTAATTGAATCTATTGTAGGAATTCCAGCTTATAACATCTTTCTCTGGGCTCATGGATCTTCCTGGGGGTGGTAATTTGTGTTAATGATGAACTTTGCAGTATGAAGCCTTGTGTGGGAGACGGTCTGAGGAATAGGATGAGAAATACATGGCTATGTTCTGTTTTATCTCAAGAAATAAATGATGGTACTGTGGATCAGGATGATAGCTGTCAGCTTCAGGCTGAAATACTCGGCGTGTTGGCTCAGCAATTTAAATGGTAGCATAGGGCAAAACCTCTGCCCGTTGCTTGCCATGAAGGAAAAACTGTCTTTTAGTCTTTAGATGCTAAAACAGACTTCAGAAATCTGAGGGGTGAGTGTTTTTTGGGGAGGCACTTAAACTTTGAATCAGGCTTGATTCTATTTTAATGAAAAAAAAAAAAAAAGAAAGCATTCTTGAAAATATAGATTAATTTATCAGATCAATTTTCCATACAATTTTATGCAGCAGACTTTAATAAGCACATTATGTTACACAGATGTCAACAAAACCATACTAGTTTATGGCCATGCCTCTTCCAAATATTTCTTTATAAGCATTGTAATATAGGGAGATATATTAAGATTTGATTTCAAAATAGTGAACTGGAAAGATATTGGGGGGAATACAATAGAAAGAGGTTTTCTGTGTGACTCAGCTATCACTGCAATCTTGAACCTGACCTTGCACAGCTGTTATAATATAGCCCTGCATATAGTCCTAACTTTTTGCCCTAAAGATATGATACCAGAGGAGAGCAGTTTGTCATCTGAAGCTGGTGTGAGCACACAGGAGTGGGAAGTAACTAAAAGAAGTAGCAAAATGTAGTGTTAGTTTTATTTTATTTTATTTTTTTTTTATGGTGATAAGGGTCATTTTAATGTTTCCAAGTGAGGGAGAGCTAAATATGCCCCTGGATATATGACGCCAGAATGGACGTGACCTAGTAGACTTCTGTAACCTCTCCAGGGAAGAGGTTTCTGACATATACAAAAAACTCTGGTGTGAAACTGGAAGAAAGCCCTGATAAAATTGCCTCTTGAGGAGGGTCCTGATGAAAGTGAAAAAGAGAGGATGGGAAAGACAGAGATAAAAGAAGTTGTGCAAGGTGCTGAAACAAAAAGCTTTGATGTGAGGAGCATTGAGCAGGACCTGGAAGGATGTGAGGAGAGCAGGGAGGGGAGATGACTCTGGATAAATGGACTGGAGGGGGCGAAGGCAGAAGCCCGGAGGGGAGAGAGCCTCAGTGAGATGAGGTGCGAGAGGACTAAGGCTTGGCTGAAAGGCTTCAGCATCATCAACTGGGCAGGCAGATTTAATGGCAGCTTTGACATCAGGAAGGAGCAACCACATTAACCCTGCTCCCATTAACCCTGCTGCCCCGAAGGCTGGCGGCTCGAGGGCCGACACGCACCAGTGGATGGGGGACCAAGCACTGCCTGCCCCGCTAGGTCCCTCTGGCTCCCATGTGGGTGGGATGGGGCTTTTCCTTCACGAAGGGAAGGCCTAACACCTCAGGCCTAGTCCTAGTTTCAAAGCTGTAGATTTTCCATTGGTTTGCTGAGGGATCTTCAGGAGATCTGTGTGGGAAGGCCACTCTCCCAAGGGACCTTCGGAGTTCTTTGCTACTCCTTGGTCTTCTGGGGATACCACAAACCCTATGTTTTTTTGTTTTGGTTTGGTTTTTTTTGAGGAGTTTTGCATCTCTTTCTAAGCGGGCAGCTGTGAGGAGGAGGCTGCATTTGGCCTCGTGACCTAAAGCATCATGTGCCGTTTTGGTCCAACCATCTAGAGCCTCAATTTTTGGTACATTTCACTGTTGTCAAGCTGGGCCTTTCAAACTGAAAGGTAGGATGCCCACAGTTCCTTGGTGCTTTTGTAAATCTTGGCCAGATGGCTTTATAAATGCAAGGAAATAAAATGATAAATGTCAGTATGGCGAAAATGTGGCTATCCAGGGATATTAAAAGGCTGGCATTTCACAGCAAGTCTCTCTTTTTCTTTTTTTTTTTTTTTTCTTCTCTAAGAATGCCCAATTTTTTCCATGAACCACTTTGAAATATGCCGACGTTGAAAGATGCTGGGTTAAATTCATCCCTTCCACAACTCCCTGGACTTCAATAGACTTGCACCAACACTTGTCTCATCTTTTGTAGCTGATTAATTTCTGTTCGTTTTTCTTCTGTGGTGCCAATGAAAGAATTTAATAGACCCCTATTGTTCCCTACAGATATACCCCTCTGTGCAGAGAAGCATCCAGCTCTTCTGTGAGTTGGCATTGTTGTTCTTCCTCTTTTTGCTTTCCTTCATGTAACAGAAAGAGATTACTCTAGGGGAGCTAACTGTATTTGGCTCTCCAGGGAATTCAATACACGCCTGCAATTAACCTGCATTTAACTGGCCATTGGATGTTGCTATTCCTCTACAATAAACACAGATGGTAGGCAGTTTTGACTGAGGATTTGTATGCTGCAGGTTGGCACAGCTCGAGTCAAAATAAATACAGTTTCCAGACGGCACAGATCCTTGCTTTTTTTTTTTTTTTCCCTTTTTGACAGAGAAGAGTAAAATCTGAATAGTATCCAAAAAAAAAGAGCTTTTCATTTGGCCCACAGCATAAGTATTTCGCCTGAGAGCTTAAGTTAACTTCAGATCTCTGTCCCATCAGTCTGTCAGAGAGAGAGTAAAAGGGGAAAAAAATGTTAATCGGAATTTAGGAGGGAAAGTAATTAAGTGGTCGGGAAGGTGCATTTTGAATTACACTTAATATAAAAATTTCTCATTTTACTAGTACTTGGAATGTTGCCCAGCTTTACTCCAACCTTGAGCTACTCAAGTTTAAAATAAGATTCTGAAGGTTTGTGGACTAAAATATACCTTTATGCGTTTCTCACTCTAGAAAGAGGAGCGAATATCTTCCAACTGAAATAGCTTTCTTTTTTTGTTTTGATTTTCTTTCTTTACTTGTTTGGGGAGCGAAGGTTGTGGCTTGGTGTGAGCACCTCATTAGCTATTAATTATTTTCCTCATTCACAAAGACAAGAGGTTTCTTCATATGCCAAAAACATACTGTGGGAAAAAACTGAGCTCTAGGAAGATTATAAAAAATAACGTGGAAAAAAAAAATCTACGTTTGTTAAGTTTGAAGAAATCGAGCTAAGCATATAAAAAATCTGCCACCAGGGTCAAACTGGATGCCATGTGTATTTTTTTTTTCATTAAAGGAGTGCAGATTTTGAGCCCGAGCTATTATTTCCGGTGACTTGAGGCCCTCCGGGGGCAGCAGTGAAATGGAAAAGAGCACGGCAGCCTGCTCTTGGAACTGATGCTCACTGAATCTGAAAGGTCATGTCATGTTTTCTGGCAATTGACTCAATGGGTTTGGATTCTACAACATAAGGTCGGGCCGTTTTCACTCAGCACATGTTTACTGGGGAATGTGCCTTCCAGTTGTTTTCACATTGACCTTATTACCCTGCCACACTGATGAGCCTGGCACAAAAACTACTTTTTGTATTGCTGTGTGGACCACACTCCTTCTCCCACGCGCTGCCCCACCGCTGAGACTTTGGGCTGCAGATGGAGGATTTAGGGGATGCTTTTCCCTCGCTCCTGGCCCTCTGCTTTCCTTGCCCCTCTTGCAGGGGCCCCTTTGCCCCCCGCTTTGGAAGGGCAAGAGAGGGGGCAGTGGGGACCGACTGGCGCTTGCTTCCAGGGTTTTGTGTGTGCCTGATAGGAAAGCCAGCAGGAGAGGAGGCTCAGGCTTGCGGACTGCAGCGCGAGCAGCAGGGACCGTCTTGTTCTGTGTTTTTACAGCCTCTGGAGTTGGAGCCTTTCTCAGTGCTCCCGGCGTAAATGTGGCCACAGGGTGGATAGACGCAGGGCGGGCAGCGCTCCTGGGAATGCGCTCGGCAATGGTTAAAGGGATGGAGGCAGCAGTTCCCTCTCCTCTTGGTTAGGCTGCTCCTTCTGTACCAAATGCATTGGCCAGGCTTTGCAGGGATGAAGAAAACACTTGCAATTTCTGCAAATGCATTGGCAGCTCTCATTGCAGTCACAGAAGCTCTTGTACTGAAAACACAATATGTGTCTCTGCCACCTTTTCAGGCTGAATGAAAGTGGCTTGGGAATTAGGAGTCGTAAATTGAATATGAAGAGTTCATTATTACTTGGATCACTCCTGGTTTTTTAAGCAGTTTGAGACAAATACGAGCTAAGACATTTGCAAAACGTCATTGATAGAGACAAGGAAGCAAACCCTGGGTGTTTTTTTCTGCCAAGGCATTGCTTAACCTTATCCTGCCACCTGTTTGTCAACCCTGGCTGCCCTAGGGTAGGAAAAGGGCTGCCCCCGTGTAAGAGAAAACATTGCTCTGCTTTGTCATTGTTTGGATATTGCCCTTTCCGTAAGGTCACGCAGACTTGCAGTAAACTCAACCCTCTGAGAGTGAATTACACTGGGATGTTACATGGGAGCAAAGGGGAGTTCTCAGAATGGGAGTTCTGATTCCCATTTGGACTTTGTTGTCTGAGCATGAAACTAGGAGCTGGATTTTTGGACACCACCTTGCAGACTGATGAGGAGAAGTGCCATGTAAATCTAAACATTGTTTATTAATTTCTTAATAAGCTCTGAAATGGTTCAGATGCAAAAGACCCTAACAAGACTTTGGATGTGTTTCTGTTGACAATAATTATACTAGAAAAGGAAGAAGAAAATACGTAGTCATGTATTTTCCATGAGGACAGCTTTTGTCTGTGAGCTGCGTTTCAGGGGGAAAGCTGCTCAGTGCCTTGGGAAACCTGCCAAGACTTGATTCCTAGCTCAGCCCTCTCCTATATTGCGTGCCTGATATTGGTGGTGTGAATATCTCCTCGGGATATAAAGCACCATGCAGAAATGCCTGCGATGGCTCTGGAATGGGAAGTGGTGCAGCGAGAGCAGCCTGCGCTGTGCCCAGTATGCTGAGGCCCATGGTCTGGCCGAAGGTGGAAGGTTCCTCAGCAGGCAGTGTGGAGGATCACCTCATGGCAGGTTCCTCCTTGGAATGTGGCTGCCGTCTCGCATCCTGAAGGAGTCGTTCATGCAGGTTGGGGAATCTGAATTTTTGGTAAACAGGAAAGCGCTTCTTCTCTTAAAAGTCCATCTTGATTAAACCTCTGCCTGACCTTAATCCTCCAGTGAAGCTTTCTTGGACAAAATCCTAGCTTTTGTTCTGGCAAAGTGAACAGTGCATACTGGAAGATGTGGAACAGAGACTCTCGAAAATACTTGGGAAAATGTGTTTGTTAAAATCTGGAAGCTAATATTGCTTTCATTGATGTGACTGAGGCAAGACTCAAAAAACACTCTGATATTCACTTTAACTTGAAATAGAGAGTCAGTAATGTTCTAGTGCTGTGTGAAATTCCCTCATTTTACAGTGATAAGAGTTAGACTATTTGGAGAGATGCACAAATATTTTTTCCTAATAATTTGGTAGTGCTTTGTAGATATTCACTTGAACTGGAAGTCACTTAAATAGATCAACCTGTTCATTTGAGAAGAGTGTAATTCTCAAGGGCAAAACTCCTTGGCAGAGTATTCGAAACTCAGGTAGTTTGTCTTGGAAAGCAGCATCCCGCTTAAACTGTGCGATGCCCCTTCCTAAACTAAGACTGCAAATGCCCTGTGGCTGGCTGGGCTGCTCTCACTGGAGATGATGGCTGTGGATTAAGAGCTTCAGGCTTTGGCTAACTTCTCAAGGCAAGACAATGAATCCCCAGGGTCTAATTCAGAAAAGTTGTGCAGGTGTCATAATTAACAGTTTCCTGTTAAATCTCCACAAATAAGCTGTAATCCTCAAGGTACCAGTCTCCCAAACCCCTTGCAGGTTTGTGTTCAGACCAAATAATATTCATCTGTAACCTTTTCTTAATTGCCTAAGCTGTGCATTTAACTACCCTGGACTCAGTGGTGCAGATCTTGCCCAAATCAGACGTGAACAGGGATTAATGGTTGTAGTTGCTCATGCCACTAGCCACCATGCCGGGCGCAATCACCCTTAAATGAGGCCAGGCTGCACGAGAGGTGAGTCAGACCTGAATAGAGGGCTTGAGTTTCCTGTTATCCCTCTCACCCTTCAAGGCCAATAAACATGTCATAAAGGGAGGGAAAAGTGTGAGAAGTTAGGAAGCAAAACACAGCCCTTAATGGTCTCTGCATCTGGCGCAGCCACCTTCACGTGCAAGTTGAGACCCCAGGTTTTTAGCACTTGGCCGGCGAGGCTCCTGCTCCGACAGGCTGCCGTGCAGAGATGCCAACAGGAGGGCTCTGGGGCTGCTTCACCCTTCGGGGGTGCGGGTGCCTCAACGCTGCAGCGAGGGACGGCAGCGAGCCTGTTCAGTGCCAGCACGAGGACGTGTCGGGCGGATACAGGGAAGTTTTGGGGCTGCCACGGTCAGCAGGGCATCTGAGGACTGCAACGCTTTGCACAGCACAATGCAACTACCAGTGCCAGCTGGAGTCTTCAGCCAAACTGTATGCCTTAGAGCTTATATGTTTCACATCACTGAAGGCTACATAATACTTTCAGCTGGCATTGCATTCCATTTGATACGTCTGGGGATGCAGATAGTTAGTTAAATAATCACATCAGCTGATGTGTTAGCTGAAACAATAGTTCCTTCCCTCTCTCCCTAAACACGTTTTGGGAGTATTAGGTTGGAAAGAGGGGCACAGAAGCTTCTCGTCTCTCTTTTCTTGATCTGTTTCTTCCTTTGTTTGGCCTCTGAGTGTTGACAGGTTGTGGTGTTACTTCTCTTGGCATGAATTTTTGTGAGACAAAAAGATGGAGCTAGTCAGTTTTTTAAAACAGATCAGAGATAAGTCAGAGAGAAATAAAAGCTTCATGGTTTGTTTATTCTGAAGGGAAGAATTTAGCCTGAGTCCTGGAGAGTGTGGGTTGGGGAGTGAACCCTTTTGTTTAAGATAAAGAGACCAATGTCCAATGACTTTAAGTTGTAAATAGAAAAACCCAGACGATATATACATGCAAAGCACATGGGAGGAGAATTGGAATTTCATTATTTAAATGTAAATAACATATTCTCTGATGAACCAAGAAAAACCAGGCTCCAGAAAGCCCCTTGAAACCATGAAAGCAGCACCTGGAGTTCTGAGGTGTTTATGGAAATGTAGACGTGGTGACTGCTGGCTTTGATAAGCAACATGCTTACTGGATCAGAACAACTTATTGGATCAGAAGTTAAGCAGAGGTGGAGCGAGAGCTCCTACAGGGATGCATGGCTAATTACCACAAATAGTTCTGTCTTTACTTCAGTTTAAGGCATATATTTTTTTTCAACGATTCAAGTATGCAAAAATGAAAGTTAGTGGGGACTGCAGCTTTCAGTGTATGAAGCTAGAGGCTATAGATAGCATGGGAAAGTGGAAAGTAACATAGATAAACTTTTTTTGTCAGTTAATTTGGGGAGAGAAGCCTGTTTTAATGATCAGATTTTAGCAGTATATCCTGATTATGGTAGGTCTGGGAGGCTGACCCTACACAGCAGAGATTTCTTGATCTGAGAGAGGCTCAGAAGGGAATTTTGAATTGGCTTTGCAGCCACATGGAGCATCTGGTGGGGCAGCTGGAAGAGAAGACTGAGGTTCAAAGGGAGTAGCAAAAGCAGGGTTCAAGGAGGAGCTGGATACCACAGAAAGGCCCAGCTGCATTTGTCTAGTGGACCGTGTGCCTTCAGGAAAGACACTGAGGCACCTAATTTACTCCCAACAGGAGTTTTCACTAAATACATGGAAAAACTGAGCAGCTATCGAGAAGAAGAGTCGCAGGAATTTTGAAGAACCTCCTGTCACAGAAGCTTAAAGCAAGAGCAAACTGTTTTAGTGAGCTGTTGAAAGGGATAGAGGACTATTTCTGAGATGCAGTGAATCCCCTTCTGAGTCTCCAACTGCAAAATTGTTTTGCTGGTTTGGTCTTGTAAAGTTTGCTCTGCTTGTCTGCATAGATTCTTTAAGCACTGATACCTTTCACCCTGGATAATCTCAACCAGCGTTCTTGATGTTAAAAAAGTCCTTAATCTTGCAACCTCATGTGTCACATACAGCAAAAAACGTGGGCAGATGGACAGGAACAGACTCCAGCTCAGCTGGGCACCTGCAGGGCAAATGTAACACCTTGTGTTGATTTCCTCTTTATACACTTTGGGATATAACAGCATTAATCCTTAGGTGGTGGACGAGTGTTTTCATGTGGATGTAAACGAATGAGGATGAGGACCAAGCTGGGATTTGAGTACCTGGTTTCACTGTGTGTGTTACAAATGAGCAGGCAAGAGGTCAGAGTCTCTTCTGCTGTTGGAACGCTTAAATTGTAGGGATATGTCTGGTTTTCAAACTTGCTTTTCACTTATTTTTTTTCAAGTCCTCAGCATTAAGCGTTGTTAAAACTTAAGCTGTGTGGTTTTTTCCCTGACAAAAATAGCAGAACTTGCAAATATTCCCACAAACTTTCAGCAAGGCAATAAAGCCTAGTTCCTTTTTCCTCTCTTTGGCTTACAGACATTATCAGTGCATTCAACCAATGATAATCCATTACAATCTCCAAATTTTTACCTAAAACATTCTGCAAATTTTTCTGGAGCTCCTTATTTCTTTTCTCCCCAGGAAATCACTTTTATGAACAAGTACAATTTGTGGCTGTAATACCGTAAAACGTTGCATGTATTTGTACTATCTGTATATGTTAGACTAGAAAGATATTTTCTTTTTCCTTCCTCCAATCAATGGAGAAAGATGAATGTTATACAGGTATCTGAGCTACTCTGTGGAGAAACCTTATGAGGATGGGTTCCTCGCAGAGGCAGATCAACAGGTTTAGAGGCGTCCAAGAGCAAAAACTGGGAAAATGTGTCTTCTGGGCCAAAATCTACTGATATTATTTTAGTGTGTGATTTCCACAACTATATTTCTGTTCTATGATCTGTGCTATCTGTTTCCTCTCTGTCTCTACATTGCTGAGAAATCCTCTGCAGCAAAAGGTTACCTTTAGAAAATCAGTGCCTAACGTTCCCATTGCAGGTACTGGGAGTAAGTGACTAATGTCTTTTCCCCTGCTTCATAATGGAAGTGGAATTCTGACTTCCTAACTCTGTGAAAATATTTGCAGTGTTGAGGAACTGATGATGACAACTTGGAGTAATGCAGCACAACTCTGCATCTAGTTTGGCTTTTTAAAGTTCATGAAACTGTTATGATAGACTGGAAGTTACCCTGCCATGACCTAGACACTGTTTTGCCCCGGGCTCGGAATGCTCCTTGTTATTAAACTTATTGTAGAAGGTCTTAAATAACCTGACTTGTTTGTTGCAGTGATGAACAGTACTAGGGTATGCACCATCTTGAGCACGAGCTCTGGTACATGAAAATACCCTGGGAAAATCTGCTTTGAGTGTGTGTATGTGCAGAACTAAAAGATCCATCGTTTTTGCCTTTTTGCTTTCCTTTCCTAAAAGGAAAAATATCTGAATTTAGCAGGGCATTCTGCCTATTTGTTTTATTAATTGAATTATATTTTGCTAGTAAGCAAGGGCTTTTATTTATTTTAGGATGGAGCTATGAATTATGAGACTTTGGCTTTCCTTCTGCTTGGAATGTGTTTGTTGCTACATAAACATGTTACCTCCACACGTACCTCTGTGCACCTCTGTCTTCTGGCATTTCTGTAGGACTTGTTTCTTCAGTGAGCTTATAACTTCAGAAAAGAATTAGCTCTTCTCCCACATCATTTTTGTTTTGCTTAAGCCTCCTTTGCATGTTTGAATACCAATAATCCACTGATAGCTGCTAAAATCCGTTTTGAGGTCCCTAATTGTTGTCTGAATATGTGCCCTCTCTTGACATTGCAAGTGCTGTGGCTGCTATGAGACTCAAATATGAGAAGGAGATGGACATTTATCTCTGGGTAGCCACAGGCTCTGGCACTGCAGACACTGACGAGACAGAGGTACCTGTAAAAAGTCAGAATAAGAAAACCTGTGTGGAGTTGGATGCTCTGCTCCATTTTGGCAACAACATATTGACAAGCTATAGATCTGAAAGCTTTAAGAGTTGTCTAATGAGGTGAATAAATTCAGAATCCCTGAACCTGAATCTCTCTTGAATCTCAACATGAACAAACAATGACCAAAAGCCCTGCCAGCAATTCAAATCAGCCACGTGCCACTGGCCTTTCCAATGGAATCTCTGCCTCTTTTCTCCGAGCTGATTTTTTCCCATCTCAGTTGTGTTTGGGAACAATCTGCAATTTGATGATTTGGGCCACTCTGTGAGCCACCTAATCTTGCTCTTCTGAATTCTTTCAGTGCTAGCTGGATAATACTTGCATTGAGTCATAGCAGCCACTTGTAACCCCTTCTCCGCTTCAGTGGCCATGGAGGTGTTTTAGTTTCCTCCAACGTTCTTCAGTCTCAGCGCAGGAATGGAAAATGCATTGGCTGTCTCATTTGTTCTAAGTGCTCTAAACACTGTGCTAAAATGATTGCCTATTATTAGGAGCTCTGTGAAGCATAAGTCCCCGAAACACTTTAATTTACTCTCCTTTTCAGCTAGTGCCTACTTACTGGTGTCTGCTTCTTCAGAGTCCACCACCCTCAATTTTCTTGCCCAACTAGCTCCAAGTAGCTAAGTGGTTCCCTGCATGCTGGGTTGTATTTTTCTGCATCTTCTGAAGTACCCTCAACTTGCACCACAATCGTGGCTTTCTGCTGGATCACGTTACTGGCTTTTTTTCCAGCAGTCATTTCTGGACCATCTATACCATGCAGCCCCTTCTGCCTCCAAGGGCCTGGGAAGGTTGGGCTGCTCTATCACAATATTGATAATCTGCTTTTCCAAATATAATTTTGTGACTGATTATTTATCAGAGATGGAAACTATTTGTGATGTTCTAAACAAACATCAGCTTTCTTCTAGAAAAAGGACACTTTTATCAAAACTGTGTTTTGTTAAAACCCGGATCTCCGCCAAAATCTCTTTCAGTTCCAGACAACATTGCACAGGTAGCATCCTGAGAAGGAATTTGGCTTCCCAGCGTGGTTTATAGTATTTATTTAACTGCAAATAGTTTCATGGCAAGCAGTTTCTTATTGTCAAAGGCACTTTCCATTCACTTCATAAATTACTATGAGCTTTGACAAGTCCTTCAGGTTTGTTTTGTCCTCTCCTCACCCCAATGTGTTACAAAAAGACTTGATGGATATTTTGGAGTTTGACAGGCGAGTAGATCTTTCTGAACCAAAATACACTCTGGGTTTAGGGGCATCACAGAAGCCAACAAGGAGAAAAGAAAAGGACATGAAATCGTATTCAGCAATGTTTTTCTCTACAGTAACAAACCATGAGTTTTATATCTTATCAAAAACTTTGAAGAGTGGGGAAATCTATCTTTCTATCTCCAGTCTTATCCGTGAAGCTCTGCTGAAAATGCAGTTAGTTCTAACATTATTGTATGTTTTTATAACATGGTTTTGTTTTATCATATTCTTAGTCTGTATGTTTAAGGCAGAGAGGTTTTTGCTCGTTGCTTTTTAGCTGTTATTTCTGAGTCGTCTTGAAATCTTTTCCAGTAGTATGTGCTCATTCTCTTACTCTGAGAACTCAAAAAGAATCAAGTAAAAAGTTTTTGGAGAATTTTCTATTCTCTTTGCACTTCTCTGATTTTTTTTTTCCAAATGTATTTCAAGTGTAAATGTAATTTATTTGGTTCATTGCATGTATAAAGAAGATGCCTGAGCTCTTAATTTCTTTTTTTTTAATTTAACCTGAACACAATGGCTTCTTACAAATCTGTGCTTGAGGTCAGGAAAATTGCATTTTCCCCTTAGAAAAAGATTTTTTTAAAGTTACCATTTAGTATTGGTATGAATCTAACACTTCTATGACTTTTATTACGGTAACTGGATGTGGTACATAGGAAAATGTAGTAGGGTCAATGCCTAGCAAAGAGTTTTATAAAAGAATGGATTTGCAATGCAATTTTTAGAAAGTGCCTATTTATTTCCTTATTCAGGGTATCTAATGTAACGTTAGACCAACTCACAGAATTGAGTAGATGCTTCAATTTAAACTTTAGTCCTAGTATCTTGTGGTCTTCTGTTCTAGCTTCAGCTACCTTCAGGTTGAAGGCAATGCTTGAGTATGTTCCATGATACAGGTATTTGCCTTCCTTGTGTTGTGTAATGTGCCATATATTGCTTCCTGACCTACAGGCAAGACATTAAATAAAAGCAATGATAGAAATGCTAAATTATTCTTACTATCATTTTTAGTTCTACATGTTTGGTCGTTTGGATCTGAATTTAATAGGAAAGTAAGGATCAAATAGTTATTAAGACTTTGTTTCCAAATTTTCTTTTTCAGATATTTCTTTAAATTTCTAATATGAAGATAAAGCATTACTAGGAAAGAGGAGGAGAAACTTTTGAAGTTAGTGGACTAGAGCATAAGCAGATGAAGGAGAGCTAGACCTAGTGAAGGCAGTCGCTGGTGTGTATCTATGTGCTTAGACTCCAACCCCTTTTGTCCTTTTCCACTCTTTCATTCTATAAATCTAAATGGAGGCTTTTCTTTTTTCTCCTCCTTGATTTCATTTGCTACCTTGGCACAGCAGACCGTACGACTGTACATCTTTCATAAAGTGCCTTGAGATGTCTCAGCACAATGAAGTGCTAATTAAATTGAAGTTGTTGTCAAAGTGGGAGAGGGAGCAAGAGTTCAGGGCTACCTAGTTTATACACTAGTTCACTTGATGGCTTTAGTGGAACTAAACAGGAAAGCTTCAGGCACCTGTGAAATTGCAAAAATTACGCTAACTCACATTAGCTGCTCTCAAAAGTTTAT
This sequence comes from Rhynchotus rufescens, assembly GCA_032273925.1. Taxonomy (NCBI): domain Eukaryota; kingdom Metazoa; phylum Chordata; class Aves; order Tinamiformes; family Tinamidae; genus Rhynchotus; species Rhynchotus rufescens. Next base: position 13,587 of record JAVCKT010023875.1, read on the forward strand.
TGATTCAGTCTGGATGCATACTGAAAAGCCAGGAGTTAACCTTAGGTAAAATCTATTGAGTCTGTAGAAATGTGTCAGAAAAAGAAAAAAGGAAAAAAAGGTATTTCCAGTGTCTTAAGGCTGTATCTGTTTTTTTTTTCTTTTTTTTTCTTTTTTTTTTTTCTGCTTTCAGCAAGGTGACAAATTTCACCAACACTGTCCTCATCTTAACTCTTCTCTCTTGCGACTGCACTGCATGTGTTATGCTGCTGTTTGGTGGGACTCTTCATAGAAGAATATGTTGTGATTGGCTGCTATTGACATCCAAATGAAATTTGGATGAGGTCTGAGAGAGGTTTTCATTCCACACATGATTTTATATACATCCTTAATTTCCTAAGAATTCCTGCAGTTGTATTTCACAGCTAGCCTGTACATTTTAATTTTATACAGCAATTTAAGGTTATCTAGAATGCATCACTTAATGTCATGCTACTTAAATTGTATTTGCATTCAAAAATATGTTCATTGTTATGAATGCTCTTATAAAGGAGACTTAGCTATTTATGTTTACCTACAGCTTTATAAACAGAGCTTTACCTCTGTGATAGTCAATGTAGTATCTTTTGATCAGGATGAAGATCACAACTAGCCAGGCAGTAAGATGACCAGGTAAACACCATAGACTACAAAGGCTTCATGTGAATTCCTTAAGTGGCTTGTTTTTGAAATTAAAGGTTTTGTATAGATTGGATGTATAACTTACAACAAAACTAGCTGGATTAAGACTAATTTGTAAATTGTGTGTCCTAAGTTTATCTTTGTGAAGAAAAGCAAAAGAAAAGAAAGAAAGGAAGGGAAAGAAAGAAAAAGAAAATAGTATTGGATTAGTTCAGATCTTTGTTACGGGGTTTGTTTTAAATTTTAGAGGGATTTTATCAGTTTCTAATTTTTTTTTTTGACATGCTGGGCATAAGTAAGTCCAACATTTTAGGATTTTGTTCTATATCTCAGTAGCACTGGGAGCACTGGCTTTGTGATAACATGAGATTTGGCTAAATCAGCTCTGCTAGGCAGTCTGGCTCTGTTCTTAGATCTGAGGCTGGAACCAGGATATACGGAGAGGGTCAGAACTCCGAGCAATGAACTCCAACAGAAGCAGAGGGTCAGAGAGGGGCCTGATGCTTGTTGATTATTGACTAACCTGCAGAATGTCAGAAGATGCCATCGTGATTAAAGCTACCTTTCCAAGCAGCCCAAAATCTGTGGCAACTACAGGTAATCTGACCATCTGTGAATGCACCTTCCAGTGGTATTAGCTGAGAAACAGCCCTTCTCTTCGCATGCATCCTCTGGTAGCTCAGGAGTTTGGTTCTGGCAGGTTAGGAAGGTCAATATAAATGATAGGCTGAAATGACACAGTCACGACGTGTCATGTCAAAATCCAAGAACAAAGATCAAAGAGGAACTGATGAGTGGGAAATTGGGGCCTCTGCTTCGAATCTGCTGCTGTTATTGGAGTTTGGGTCTTGCTTTAGTATTTTCTTAGCTCCCTATAGGCCCTGCGTTTTTCCATTGCCTCAGCTTCTTATTGATGGATATTGTGTTTCCAGGAAGGCAAAAAACATTATAGTGAGAAAAGGAGCCTCAGTATCCTCCTTTCCCCAGTGCTGTTTTTAGGACCTGAAATCGCCTAGATACAGGGCCCCAGAGCTGTTACATGAGGACAGTATCGATTCAGTCAATCAGAGGGAAAACCTACTGTCAGACTCTCAGACCTTTAACCTGCTCCTCAGAATTATTAGAAATCCCAAATCTCTTTGCAGGCCTTTTCTATTAGACAGATATTCCCATGTTTTGATTTTTTTGCTCCAGAAGTAATTTTTTTTATAATTACCTTCATTGAACTGCACTTACCATCTGTGAAGTGAGAGGCACTTAAATGATTTATTAGCCTGGGCTCCTAAAATGTGCTGAACAGCATGGGATTGATCTGGCTGGTGACAAACACAGGATACATGACAGTGGGTAGGTGGCCAGTGTTTGATGGAGCGTCGTGCTGCTCTGCTGGGGCATCGCTCTGTGCGGCTCCGCTGGCTTTCCTCCAGTTGTGCAGCAGATCAATAAAAGGCAGGTGTGCCTTGCCTCAGAAAGACAAAGAAATGTCTTAGAGCACCAGTCTCCTCTTGAAAAAAATTACGGGTCATTGTGCCTCTTGTTTCACAGTTCTCCATAAATGCTATAAAAGGTTTATGGTGGCAAAAAAAAACTTTTCTAGAGTCCAAAAGTTTATTCAGATTTTTTTTTGCCTGTGCACTGGTTGAAATTTGATAGACTGATTTTGGTCCTCACATAGCCATTCTCTGTTTCTTCTCTTTCAAGTAGTATCCTTGGTGTGAGATGCTTCCCATGCCCTTTCCTCAACCCTGTGCAGCAGCATTAACGTTCAGCAGGGCTCTGTAGGAGTAGCTTAGCCCGGAGCAGGAAGCTGAGCTCTGCACATCTAGCTATGAGCATAATTAGAAGGCAGTAGAAAGCAGTGAGTGTAGGCACTGCTTGGGGAGCCTGGTTCCTAGCTGAGCACATGGGAAGAAGGAATATCTGCCTGTTTGCAAGTAAAATCCCGTCTCTGGTCCTATGCAGGGGCTGCTGGCTTTGGCTCCAGGGCATTCTCATCTGAAGAGGAGAGGAGACCGTTTTGCTTCCTCGAGCAGCAGACGCTCCCCACTGCTGACCTCAGGACTCCTCAGGAGCTGGGATGGAGCAGCTCCTGCTTTGGCAGTGCTGGGATGCCACCCAGCAGCTCATCTCACCCGTGCAAGGGACTGCAGGTGAGGCAGCCTGCGCTGTGGGCATTGCCCGAAGGGTCTGCACCGCAGCCTTGGCAGGGCAGTGAGGGCTGCAAGGCTGGCACCAGGGCAGTGTGCCTGCCAGGGTCGAGCAGCCGCTTTTCCCCTTCTTTCAGCACAGACTGAGAGGGGAAAAAACATCCCATGTGAGCACTCTTCCCATTGCTGCCCAGTTCAATGTAAGCAGAGGAGCACAAGGGAGCACAAAAGGGACGTGAATGTGTTGGGTTAGTCCAAGCCATGCAATAGCTTGGACCAACACTGCGGTTTAATAAGCTGGGGTCTGTATCTAGCTGATGTTGCAATAGAAATGGAAAATAGAAACTGGGCCGGCAGCTGGCACTGGAGGAGCTGTGTGGGGCTCTCTGAGGACCTTGTGCAGGAGCAGCAAGCTCGGGAGCTGAACCGATGCAAGTTGACAGCGATCAACTGCAAAGCTGCCTCCTGGCCTTCCCTGTCCCCAGCACTCCTCTGCTGCCTCGGGCAGTGCCAACCAGATGCATGATGCCAGCCCTGCCTGCTGTGGGACAAGCACAGGGCAAAATCAGGTAGCAAATGAGCCAAGAAGGAACTGAGAGGGAAAAGAAGTGGGAGGAGAGGCTGGAAGGCTGTGTGGGAAGGATGGGGTTAGTAGAGAGTTCAGTGTTTGGTTGATTGGGAGTTTTGCCTGCGTCTTTGGCTAAGCCTTACCCTTGCAAGATGGTCTGGAGGCTGCTAGGAGGAAAACCCCACCAGGGAAAGTTATGTGGTACGTAGGGAATTTTGGGGACAAGGTGGTCAATGTCCCTCAAAGGCAGGAGCAGCAGAAAGGTTTGAAATCTATATAAAGCTACACTATAATGTCCTTTTCTGCCACATTTCTACTAGGCAGGGAAGGGATATGTGAGTGGTGGGTCAGATCCAAGCTCCTGGGATTCGAGTGTCAGTTGCACAAACTAGCGTATTCGTGACCATGTTTGTACTCTGTACCCAGGTGACCTTGAGCTAAATTTTGGAAACTGAGCATTCTTGTCTACCTTGTTACATGTTTTTTTCTCTTGTAACCATACTTGTTCTTAGCAGCCCAGTTGTACTGCTTTTACCTCCGTCAATATCCGCTTCCCCTGCTGTGTAGATCCAAAACCAGACATTGTTGATGAATTTGCTCCTTCTCCTCCCAGTCTGGGAAAATCTCATCTCTCCTAAACTAAAGGTTCTCATGTCTCAGATGTAGAATCCTGGGAAAATAAAAACTCAGGTAATTTTTGTCTTATTTGCTAACTCATCCATATGCCCTAAAGGGAACAGTGTGGCCGAATGAAATTGGTCAGAAGCAGAGACAGATGGCAGCATGTGATCTGGAAGTAGTACAGGCTTTTACACCCAGAGATGCGAAACTGTAGCCCTGAATATTGAGAATTCCTTTGGTGAAGTTGGCATTGTCTGACTTATTATCAAGGAACAAGATTCATTGAACAGAAGCTGGCCTCTATTCCAAGGATTAGTTGTCCTTTATTCAAGGATTAACTTCTTTATTTTGGACCTGGTTTTCTTCCATGAAATACTCTTCTTTCCAATTGCCTTCAGAGAGTCTATTCCCGATGGCCAAAGATTCCAGAGGAGACCTGGAGTTGGCAGCATGCAGACCCGGAGCCTCGGCCAGCCCCATTTGCTGCAACCTTTTAAAGGTCTTTCAGCCCAAACTCAGATCTTGTCCTTTTCCCAAATTCCCCCCCTGGCTGCTGCTTGCAGACTTGCAGCCCAGGCTGCAGAAGCCAAGGAATCGATCTGGATGTGTTTGCTGCAGTAATTGCTATTGAGTAATGATTTTCTGGGTGACCCAATCCTTCCCCGCTCCGGGAGGAGCGGCCGGCGCGCTGCTTGCTGCTGCCAGGCTCTCCCTCCCTCCGAGCTGTGTCGAGCGCTGATGAAAGGTGCAGATTTAACAAACTGTTCCCAGGTGAGGACCTGAGTTCAGCGGATGACGAGACAGAGCTGGAGCCAGGGCCCCGAGCTGCCTGAAGAGCAAGCGGGAAGCAGAAGAGCTGTCAGCTTGGTTCAGGTTTCACTCTTGCTGTTTGCCATCCTCAGGTTCACAGGGCTTTGGAGTCCAAGGGAGCAAAACACACAAACAAAGGAGTGAGAAGGAGCTAGAGAAAGAGAGCAAGATATTTTTCCAAGCCTTTCAATGTCAACCCGTGTGCAATGAGTCTGTAGGGCATAACCCAGCGTAAACTGCCTTTGGGAAACTGAGGATAGCTCCCTTATGCTGAATAATTAAAGGAATCATACACTTTCCTACTAGCTGCACTGAAGATGAGTGAGGTTTTTTCTGTGCACTGTTAACAGTGGCAGTGACATGTTCATAATGCTGTAACACATTTCTCTGCACATACAGCAGAGAATAGGGCTTGTGGCAATGGGCCAGAATCACTTAGATCATTTCACTAGGAGCACACCAGAGACCAGGGCACCCCATCAAGGAGCCGCTCTTTCCAGTCCGTAGCACCCCGTGTTGTGACATTTCTCTCGCTGTTGTCCCCCCGCATTACTGCTGACGACACCAAAAATGATTGTTGTCTTTAGATGTAAAAATCAGTTTAACTCAAGCCAGGGTCAAACTGCTGTCAGTATATTCAGATATATGTTTCAACTTAGTTTTGTCGCCCTGTGAGATGGAAAATTGCAGCTCCAGGTAAGGTCAAACAAGGGTTATAAATTTTCTTTGTGAGCAATTGAGTATGAAACAAAATCTGATTTGCTCAGATGCAGGTAATGTTTTATTTTTCTTCCTCCTTAAAACACAACCCTACTTCTCCATGCTGGGTTTAAATAATTCAGCTTTATGTTGCAGGAGGACTTGAGAAATTTCAGCAATAATGCATGCAGAAGGCTGGCTTTTATACTCCTGATGTCTATGGGACTCTGCAGCATCCCGGCGTGATGTGGGCGAGTGTGTGTACATGGGCTTTTTTTCTGTACTCGTGTATATCCTCACACACCCTCTCCTTCTGTATGAATTGATTATGTAACCCAGATACCTCCTAGGGATCTCTGTTTCTCTCCGCAGATCTGGTACAATTTGTTCCTGAAATTACTCTAGCAGTTGTACAATCCTGTGTTAAACACCCCCACACTGATACAGACTGAAAGCTGATAGGCCTTAAAACAAGGTGGTGCTTAAGTGTCTTTATGCTCTCAGAACATTCTCTGCTAGTAAGATTGCTTGATGTTATTCATCTTGCAATTATTTTGCAGGCGTTAAATATTTTTTTTTGGATCGTACCTTCTTAACACAGTTAAGAACAAGTTATTCTTGTGGCATAATAGAAAAAGCTTCAGTTTTGCTGCAGGGAATGTCCACAGTGAAGAGAATGAGATGCCTTCTCAGCTATTGGAAACGGTTGGACAAACACTTGGTGTAGGTCCTTTTTCATGGAGGGAGAAGGATTAGGTAACCACCTGAGGCTCCTTTTTTTTTGTCAACCAGAGGTGAAGCATAAAAACAAGCTCGTGCAGAAGTGAGAACTTGCAGGCTGTCAGCTCTCCATGTCAGTCACCATTTCAAGTATTGCATCCTCATCTTCTGGAGCAGGACACCCAGTGTCAATGGAACCTTGTGATGGTATATTGTCCACCCTGGTATGTTAACATGTTCGCCTATTATATTATTTATGTTATATGGAATTAATGGTCTTTACAGAACTCTCAGACTCCTCTTTTCCAGCTCAAAATACCTTTTTATTTAGCCTTTGTTCTCCTGATGCCGTAAAAAGTGTGTCGTGTTCAGCAGTGAAAAACCATGCATGCTGAACATAACCCAAATGGCAGCTAAAGGTGGCAGCATCTCCCAAAGGAGGTTCTGAGTGCACCCAGGCACAAACTCTGAGGCTTAACACTGCTGCCAGAAAGCTGCTGATGCATCTAGCATGGAATAAATATTAGCCACTGGGCATTTCTCCCAGAATGTCTCCTCCTGTACATAGTGCAAAACAGTCCATATTTATCTGCTTCTTTCATCGGTGTGCATAAATGGTGGAGGAGGGGAGTGTTTCACAGGTTGTCCTCTGTTGTCCACAGGCTTCTGATGTACATATTCAGTTGATGTCTCTTCTGTCGAAGATAGTCTGGTTTTCTTGTTTTTAAACCATGATATTCTGTATCATTGGTTTGATTCTCTCTTAGTGTCTTACTCAAATGACAGCTGGTCCATTTTACATTGTTTTCTTTGACTGATTCTCTCCCATGCTGCATTCTCCACATGGGGATATATCATTTCTATGACTTTGTACTTAAAGAAGCATCAATCAAAACTGTTCATGCCTTTGTGCCTGTTGGCTTTCCTTTGCCTTCCAGTTTAGAAATCCGTCCATAACCTTCCTGATTTTGTGTCCTTAGTGCTGTTCTGGCACAGGCCCTCTTTCTTCTTAGAAGTGTCCACAGCTCCTGACGAATCTGGGCTCCTGCTGAATCAAATATCTTCTCAGCCAGATATTAACATTTGGCTTTTCCGCCTCTCTTTCCAGTCCTACACTGGGCTACTGGATGTGTTTTCAGGGAATCTTCCTGGTCTTCAATTCCTTTAGAACAGCCTAATTTTTGCTTCCAGAATCTCTTTCCTGCCAAAAGAGAGTAGGATCTTTCTCAACACTTGCTAAAAGCCAACTTAGACTCCCGTGGGGTCTGCCACCTGAGTCTCGTCAGTCAGGTCAGTCACCACGTAATCCTCTCCGGGGTCACAGTCCCACCTGCCTATTTGTTGAGGATAGAAACCCCCTTCAAGTGTGAACCCCATTTTTAGAGCTCCTAACTGTTGGCTGCAGAATGGTGCCTGAGTATGTGAGGAGGCCAAGTTGCAGATGTTCTTGTTGTTTCCTTCCATGGTGACTGTTGCGACGCTCTGTCAAGTCCTCCCCAGCAGAGCAGCCAAAGCCAGTCCATGCTCAGGATTCTGCACTTCAGTCTCAAGGCCAGATATCCCAATGCCTTAGTCCTTTCTTAAATGCCTGCCTGCCAGATCTGAAAGCAGAATTAACATCTCGAATGGTGTTTGCTCTATTGCTTTTGGCAGAAGGCTATGAGTTTAAAAGGCCATCCACAGCTTTTGCTGTATTTTTATTTTGCTTTACAGCTGCCTGCCAGGCAGCCTGGAGCAGCAGCTTTGACTAGGCTGTGGACAAGTAGAAGATTCCAGCAAATGGGCATTAGGAACTGATGGACAGACTCCGCCTTGGGCTTTTGGGAGGCATCATGATTTGACATCATCTGCTCTCTGTGGTTATGCTTCGTATCTCCTGTGTGTGTGCTGTGCAGCTGAGCTCCAAATGGAGCACAAGAACATCTCCAAGACTGCTCATGCATTCTGGTAGTCATTGGTTTGCTGCATGGTTCAGTTGTCTCCACATGTCTTATGGGCAGGGTATAGTACCCAGGCTCTAGCTGTTGAGGAGCTTTTCATGAGGAATATTTGATGATACCCTCTTCTGAAGTCTGGCCTGATAGGTTTTCAGATGAGATGATCTGTAGTCAGACATACCTAAATCATAGGATCCTCACAGCCTTGCCTGCAAGGTGGTATTTATGGTCTTCTCTAGTTTGTACTTCTAGGCTTGCAAGATTTTCAGGTGCTGACCTTGCTCTATTAACCCAGAGGCAGAGGAAACTGCTAGTCACCCCATTCTTAGGCTGCAATGGGTTTGTTTTATTTAAAGGCCACTTCATGGCAGACCTCGGCTGCAATTCCAGCGAGTCCTATGGAGTCTGCTCTCTCTCAGTTCCTCTCTGCCACTCACTGGGATGTGCAGCCAAAAATGCAAGTTAATGAAACTGAAAAGGAAGGATGTTCTTGACACAGTGTGGGTAGAGCTCTGATGCTCTGGCAATGCTGGGAGACGCCACAATAGCTCATTTCATTGATCACCGTTAGTCTGATTCTCCAGGTGATCTGTGGCAAGCTGACCTGCTGATCACTGTAACATTTTCTAGACTTTCTGCCTCTTGACAAAACCATCGCTTTCTGCAGCACTTTAGTCTGGAATTTTGTAAATTATCTCAAGTTTTCTTTTCTGTCAACCATACCCGAAAGGCCTAACCTATTTCTCTGGAGAGTTGCGATAAGAGACATTGGATCGAAACTGGAGGGGTGCACGTGTGGCTGTGATGGGCATGGCCAAAGCACGTTTCTCTTTTGACTTTACCATCCTTCTCTGTCTCACCTAGTCATAAATAAGTTAAGTGCTTTGCAATCTGTGGAATGTGTTTTTCACATGACCACCATCTGGGCTGCTATTTCTCTGGCCTCTTGCACCTTTCTTTGCTGTCTGGGTTACTGATAGTTATTTATCTGGTGGTGGTTGATTTTAGCTTTCTCCATCGACTGCTCAACAAGTTACGCCTAGAAACTTTCTCTAATTTTATCTTTGAGATTTACACTTTTTTTTAGCCTTAACAAGTATATCTGAATTTTACAGTTTATTCCTGTCACTCTGCTGTATTTCACTTTCAACAAGTGAGTGTTTGTGTATAGGAGGAGTTATCAGTCAGGAATAACTCCACTTGGCAGGAGTTCACATTTGGGAATTCGCTCCCTTTAGAAATGGGTGCAGATTATTTGCCCTGCTGTTTCAGAATGCGTGTCTTATCAGGCAGTCTTCAGACCTGACTCTCCTTTCAATTTTCTTCCTCTTATCTGAATACAGTGTCCTGTGCAGAACAAGCCCTCAGTTTCAGCTGTCATCCAACCTGCTTTCTGTTTCAACGGAGATGACTCCAAGGACAGTTGGACCAGTCCCTGAGAACACTGAACTGACAAAATCCGTGTGTACTCCAGGCTTCAATTCCTTAACCCTCCTTTTATTATATTTCCTCTTGTATTAATCGAGTATCTTTGTTTCTGAGCGGTGGGTTCCTTTCCTGGCTTTTTTTTTGGCTCTGAAATGAGGAACACAGGTAAGTTTTGAACACAGAGGCACTCTTTCATGCTTAATAGATAATATTTCTTCCCCGCAGCTGAGAACAGTGAGTTCTAAAGCTTCCTGCAGGCCTTGGTTCGGTGTGTGTCAGTGTGATGTGCTGCTCCACTTGGTTTGCTCGGCTTATGGGTAATTTGATAAGTGATAAACATGGCCTGCAAGGAATGCCAGCACTGTCGTTCATGCCATTCCAGTTCACATCTTCATTTCATCTGGAAAAGCCACTGTGTCAGCTACTAGTGGACTTTCTAGCTTCCCTTGCTGAAAATAGGCACTTGTCTCTTCAACTCTTTTGTGTAGGTGAATGACATCCTATAATGTTTTGAAATTACTATTTTTTTTATTTAGCATTAAATCTTAGGCAATATTCTTTTATTTCCATGATCTAGGGTATGAGATAGGTATCACAGGCTACTATTGTGTGTGGACTATAGATGCCTACCTTTGAATTAAAGCACAACATTAGAATTGAGAGTGATGTGAGTTGTGTTTATAGATGAAGGTTAAAAAAAAAAAAGAGAAGAAGAGAGAGCAGCTAAAAGAACAGAGGAAAGAGAAATGTTAAAGAAGCATCTGTAAATCACTGAATTCAGCCCAACACTGACCTTCTGCTTCCTTCACTCCTCCATCCACATTTTATTCAAAAAGCTTGCATTAAATTTCATTATACAGAAAACTGAAGCTGTAGAATTGTCAGATCATAATAGCCAGCTTAGCAAGATGCTGGCACTTTAGCATAAACCTGACCACTTCTCTTGAGTTGCTGCTTTCCTTTTTTTCTTGAAGCGTCCTCTTCCTTCTGTATCTCCACACTCCTGCTCTTACACTAGTCCTTTCCATTCCCAGTTGTACCTGCCATTTCTCTCATCTCTAATAATTTTCTTACCCTTTAGTTTTAATTCTCTTTAAAGGAGAGGATCCACCAGCACTGGAGCGTGCCAGCAAGGCTAGCAGCAGCTTAGCCAAGGTTGTGCTGTGGCTTCTCCCTCAAAACTTGTTCAACTTTTGCTAGACAGGCTGGTGCTTTTGGAGAAGCCATGTGAACATAATGGAATTGGAGTGACGGGGGAGAGGTGAAGTGTTACTGCAGATCTCTAAAAGGCAGGAGATGGAGTCTTTCTTGTGATAGGCTTGCAGGAAGTCTAGGACAGGACCAAAATCTAAAGCCGCAGCCTTTTGGGTGCTTTTCTTCTGCTATGGTACGAAGGACAGCCCAGCTGGAAAAGCCCTTGGCAGCTATGGTTGCATCTGCCCTACATCAACCAGGCTCCACTGCACTGGGTGGGCAGAGCCCAGTGGAGCCCACGTGCAAAGCTGGTCCTAGCCCGTAGGTGCCGTGTTGCAATCTCGGTGTGCAGCAGAACCGATTCTCTGTTTTCTAACAGTCTGAACAAGGCAGATCTGCTCGGGGACACTTCGTGCGGACATAACGCGGGAGCGAGGCTCGTTTCGGGGTTTGGATGTGGCTGTTGGGTCTGACTACTTGTCACATAAGTGAGAAATAGCGAGTGCCAGGCCGGGTTTGCAGAGCCGCGCTCGCTCCCGCGGCCCAGACCTACCACTGCTTTTAACACTAGAGGTCACTCTGCGACCAGGGATGGGAGCCGGGCATGTGGGGGCCTTGCGAAGGTCAGCGGCTGCTAATCCGCAGAAATTGCTCAACTACAAGCAAAACTTGTACCTAATGACGGGCCGCTTTGAGGGGGCATTGCCTCTATCCTTAGTTCGGAGTGCCGATTTCCTACGGGCCGGGGGGGAAAAAACAATTTAAGTGACACAGCTGATAAGAGCACCCCGTCCAAGGGCAGTGTTTGGGGCACAAACTCTGGACTCTTTGCAAGTGTTGGAGTGGGCAGCAGTCCCTGCAGCGTCCCACTGCCTTGCACCTCCCTGCCTCCCTCCTATCCCCCGCTCAGTGCCCGTTTTCCTGTGAGCATGGGCAGGGATTCATTTAGTCAACGCTGCCTAGCAAGCCTGGGGAGAAAGATGGATTTGAAACCATCTCCAGACATCTGTGTACTAAACTCTGATGAACCTATATCGAAAGGATTTAATTTTATTCCCTAATAATCCCTTTCCTCTCAAACAGGTCAGGCTAGAGAGGCTGTCGCTGCAGCCTTGTGGGTTTTGTTGTTACTGGTTTCGGGGCTGGCTGGTCGTGCAAGGCGGCTGTCGCATCTTGGTGAAAAGTCTCACTTTTATTATAATTTTATTGAATCCTTTGCTCTGGCCACTCAGGGACGGTGTCTCTCTTTTGCAAACTCCCTGCAAATACCCCTGCAGAACCTGTGCTGAGGGAAGGATTCGTGTGGCTTCTTCCCCTATCCCTGAAGATGGATGGTTTTGGGTCAGCTGAAACTGCTTGTAAATAGATATTTAGCAATTCATTTAGATGCAAAGCAAAGAACAGTGGCTTTAAAAAATACTGCTCCCATCTTTGATTTTTTTTGTTCCTTACTGCAAAATATAACTCAGTTTGACCAATAAATAAAGCATGTCCTCACCCTTCCCCCAGCCTCCCAGAGGAACAAAAGCAGAGTGCTTGATATGAAGCTGAACGAAACATTTCAGTTGACCCAAAGCATTTTTGCAAAGTTTATTTTTTTCATTTTGGCCATGAAGGGAGAAGACAGTTATATGCACAGCTTTATTTGTGAGCCCTTTCTTTGCTCCTGTGAGGTGCTGCTGGTAGGGGAAGGAATGTGCCCCAAATCCCTTTTTCTGCATGGAACATGCCGTTAATGACCTTGTTTTGCTGGGGGTTTCTAATGCTCTCACAGGGTTTGGTGGCAGGAGGAGGCTGTGCACTTCCTCCATTAGGGCAGGTACCTGGTCGGGGCTGGATTCCACAGCGGTGCAAACATCTCACAAATCTAGTCAGAAATAATTGGGATAACAGGGACTCCTTAGTCTTCATTCAGTTGAGGGTCCCAGGACGTCAGATTTGACTTTGCTCTTGAAGCCAGCTAATGTACTGGAAATGCCTTCATTTTCTCCCTCTAGAGGCACGGGTTCAAATCTGTCATAAATTACAAGTGACACAGGTTCAGTAGCCTTAATTAAATCCCATGAGGTTATTTTTTGTGTATCAACACTCCCCTCTGCTGCCTTGTGCCCCGTTTGGAGCAGCTGAAGGGCAAGGAGGACTCCAGCCCGACGGCTGCAAGTTCCCAGTGCGGTGTTGGTCAGGCTGGGGATACCCCCAGCCCCTCTCCACTCGGGTATCAATCTTTCCTTGAACTTGTAAGGCAGTGTCTATTCCTCGTACATTTAAAGCATTCAAGCCCGTGCAAGATCATTGTTCCTTGTAGGGAGATAACCGACCGTAGAGGATTTCTGTTATCCGCAGCATCTCTCCAGGCTGGAACCCATCGATTTCCGATCTCCTCTCTAAAGGTGTAGGATAGGGGTGATCGATGCGGCGGGGCCCATGTGAGTAACGCGTGCCCCCTAATCTGCATTATCAACAGCCCACTTGCTGATATCCTGAGCTGACCTGGTCATGACTGTCTCTTAGAAAGATAAATTCGCTGGCTGTTGCTAACACGAGTTGAAAGCCTTTAAAATAGGAGCGAATCAGGTTCAGTGCTGCTCTGGCAGGGAGGGACTAGGCTGATTCAACCCTCCCTTAAGCTAATGCTTTTGTAAATGCACTATATGTTGCTAGCATTTATTTTCGCTTGGATTTAAATTAAAAGCTTTAATTGGTCTCCTGATTTTTTCTAGCAGCAAGCTTAAATAGGAAAAAGAAAAAAGAAAAAAAGAAAGCTAAAAAAAAAGAGCCCAATAACATGCCACTTAGAGAAGAACTGTTTAGAGAGCAGGTTTTTATTTAATAAACAGTGATCAATTGAATTGATTAACCATGAACACATTACAGCAGGGTTTGTTGTTGCTGCTGCTGATAATTGCAGTTCATGTGCATGAGAATATTAAATGGCTGTTTGCAGGATCATTTTCATGCTCTTTTCATTTAACAGAATGGAGAAAACAACAACTGTTGACAGTGATTTTGGTTAGGACTCAAGTGCTGCAGACTGTGCCCTCAGGATGCCTATGCAATAACTCTATCAATTGTGGCCATTTACTCTGCACTTGCAGACATTTCTGCAAACCTTGCAGCTGTTTTTTTACTAATTCGCTTGGTAATTAGATCTTATCACGCTGGCTCCATGGCTTTACATAAACTGTAAGCATTTGGAGCTGCCAAGTAAGACGTTTTAGAGTTGCCTGAGTTGATCTGCAGTGCTCTGCGAAGATCAAGGTATTCTCAGAAAGCAGTCGAAGTACTGAAGCAGTTGTAACAAATTAGTTCCTGCTGATTTAAGAACATTGCCATAAAGGAAACGAGTTCCTTCACTTAAATTAACCACTGGAAGCCAAGCAGCATTGATGAGTTTCATTCTGTAGGATGCTGAGCATAAACTAGGAGCTCTGCTGCTTCTGCCCTTCTCTCCCCCTTTCTTTGATCAGCATCTTT
>JAVCKT010023875.1:27854-38523 GCA_032273925.1 Rhynchotus rufescens
ATCTTTGCCTTCAGTGGGAGTGGAAGCATCAATAAAAGTATTTTATTGTTTTTTTCATATCACACGGATGTTAAGGTTAGGGGAAAAACATGCAGCTCATCTCCAAAGATTGATTGAGGTCTGTCTGGAGCTCCCTGCTTGCCATGGAGGTGACCATGCAGTAACCAGCTGCAGAGCTGGCTCCATTCAAAGCAAGAGACTTCTGTCTGCAAGGATGATCTTTACTCCTATAGCAGTTCAAAAAGTTGTTATAACACAGAAGTTGTCATAACACACATGGTTCTCAACAAAATCATGGCTATAACTTAGTTTGTACTTGTGCCAGTGATGCTGTTATGGATCTCCGGGTGAATATTGAATTAAATTTATACTGTAAAGTGTAATAATTTCAGAAAAGTAGTAATTTGAATCAGTTGAATATACTCTGCCTATACTTGTGGTACAAATATTGGCATTTTCCAGAAGCTCATGCAGTAATGCATCCCTTAGAAAAAGCCAGAGCGCCCAGCAGAAGGGTATTCTCTATCACACGGCGACCTTCAGCCCCAGCGACGTAGAAATATAAATGTTTTTACTGCCTTAGATAAATGCAATATCTGGGGGGAAAAAAAAGAATGTAAATATATATGACAGATATCTAGGTGTACCAGGCATTTGGAAGTTATTTCAATAGTAAACCCTTGACAAAATTTTTGCTTCAGCGTCAACCTTTGATTCAAACATATTGCAAGTTTAGAAAGGGTTGGTTTGGAATTTTTCAAGTAGCACTGCTGTGCCTCCCAAACGAGTCCTCCAACCCACGCAGGGCTAATGTGCTCATAAATTTCAGTGATGGGGCTGATATAAGCCCTGCAGGGGTATGGGTCTCAGGATGACGGAATGATGAGAGCAACATGTGCCCTTGGGATTTTAATAATAGCAAAAATAATACCAATAATATATTTTTTTTTTTTTTTTTTTTTTTTTTGAATGTAAAGGAGTGAACCCAAACATCTGAGGTATGTCTGCATTGCAGAATAAAGAGATAACAACCCCAGTTCTGGATAAATGGAGCTGAAAGCTGGGTGAGGAGTGGTCAGGCCCGCGTGACAATCTCATTACTGCAGGAAGCAAGTGCTTTAATCCAGAAGTAAAGCTGTGCCTTGGGACAAGGGCTGCTCCCTCCTCAGGTGCTGCACGGTGCCAGGCGCTGTGCAGATATCTCTGTAGATGGGTAGGAGCTCCTGAAGTGATCTGGAGTATTCGTGTGCAGCAGGACAGTTTCCCATGGATATGCTCCTTGGTCCAGGCCTGGGGCTTTAACCAGGCACGTGTCTCCCCTTGGCCATACAGTAAAGGCAGCAGCGGGGAGGAAGCTCTTTCCTGTTATACGAGAGGAAGAGAATTTACTCCTCAGGTTCTGAAAGCTCTGTGTTAACTTCAATATGACGGGGACAATTTTAATCAAAGAAATGTACTGTGGATGTCACCTGCATTTTTATCTAGACCTCTTTGACAGAAATAGAATTGAGAGCGTTGCTAGAGACAGGGCAGAAAAACCCACTCCCAGATTCATTTTGCCTGCTGTTTTGCTGCTTTTGCATCATTACCTCTAAACATAATTATGGCAAGACAAAAGACATTTTTAGCTTCGGTCTTTAAAGACAAGAGTTAATTTCAGGCTTTGACCAGAACTATGTTAATTAGCCTCTACTCCCTCTCTTTGTATGGAAGTACATCAGCCAGGACTTAGCATAGGTTGCCTCTCCTGTATCTTTGAGTAATGAAAGGACACGGCATGGCAACCGAATCAAGGGCTGCTGCATTAACAAGGCCACTTTTCTGCCCATTTATCATCTATTAAAGGTGCACTAGTTTGTAAAGTAACACCACCTTCAGCAGGGCCACCATGAACGGCTCCTCATTTATTTTCTGCATGGTTTAAGTTGGAGTTAGACCCACCTTGTACCTCTGAGGTGACAGCCAGTAAGAAAAAGTACACTAATTGAGACATCTCAAGGGAGAAATAGAAGAAAACTGAAAAGGTAATTAGAATGAGAGGATTTCAAGCTGGGTAAGTAAAATCGAATGGAGGTGCATATTAGGGGCTGTTACAGATGAGAAAGAAAGTACTTGGTGAATAAAAAAAGAAGAAAAATGAATATTAGAGAACAGAGCACCCTTTTCACACTTGAAGAATAGAGGAGAGAGATAAAAAATAATGTAGCAGTGGAGACACAGGCTGGTTAAAAAAAATCCTCCAGAAATATGAAGGACGTATTTAAATGTAAGAGAGAAAGAATGGGGAAAAATAATAGAGCAGATCAATTACTGGAGCTGTAGCCAAGGAAAGTAAAACTGTCAGGAATATTTTTGGAGCTGTGGAAATGTCTCCTTCCTTTGTGGGGGATGTAGAGTGTGTTTGGTGTGTGTAGGAGGGGTTTCTTTGAGGGGTTAACTCAATATTTGAATTTGTTGCAGTGTCAGTAGCCCAAAAGGAGAGCTGGGATGAATGCTCGCGTGAGCAGAAATGGATTAATTAGATGGCATTTAGCACAGCTGCTAGCTAATGCTAGATGTTTTTCCAGTGCATGGAGGCGCTGCCCCTCCACAATATTGTCTGCATGTCTCTTTGGCTTCCATGCCAAGAGTTGGTGACATGTTAAGGGACAATCTCATTTTTTTTGCTTTTGAAACCTTCCCATTCCTATTGAAAAATAGTCACCTGCGTTACCACCAAGATATTTCCACCTCTTCATTAGTGCAAAGAGGAGAATAGTTTCCTCTTGGCTTGAACCAAGAACGTAGGACCCTCAAGCCAGGGCTGTCATGGATGAGTTAACCCTGAAAGACCCATGGCCTGAAGAACCACAGGGCTGGAAAGACCAATGTATATCTATATATCCTGAGGCAATACTAGAAAGAGGCATCAGAGCTAGCCCTAAACAAGAAAACTTTGCTTGCAGCCTCCAACAGATGATGCAAGGGAAATCAGGAGAAGTTATGTGTCTGCTTGTCTTTGTGGGGCTGGACATGTTTGGGTTCTCATTAGAACTTGTTTCTACAGCGTAATGCACAGCTAATGTATTTAACAAGCAGTTGATACTTACTAAATTATATCCTGAAACTTAATATGTGCTGTCTTCAAAGTTAATACAGGCTTACTGTGGAAATGGAATCCAGTGTTTGTGTTTTCAGTTATCACCTGTCTCACTAGGGTATTTTTCCACTGTATCTGCTGTTAGATTTTTCTTCTTCAATTCACTAACAAAACAGGTAGAAAAATGTTTGTTGCTTCATAAAGAAAAAAATTGTACTGATTTCTGCTGGAAGTTTTGAAAACTTTGGGGAAGTTAGCGACACACGGGTACCACTTAAAAAATTGGAGCGCTTAATCAAAATCTATTTTCATGTTTCTTTTTTTTTTAATTTTTAAGAGAACTTGCCTAAAATCTGGAAAATATGAACATTTTAATTACATTTCAGACCCTGATTCTGTTCTTTCTGAGAAATACCTAAAGGCAATTGACAGCTTGCTAAAATTGAAGGAGAGGAAGAAACGTTCCCAGAAAGTTAAAAAGAAGATTTCAACACTCAAGGAAAAGGCAGGTATTTCAAAGCAAAAATGTGTCAACGATTTAAAACAAAATGGAAAAATAGTCCCTGAATGTAGGCATATCTTGACTGTTTCACATTATTTGAAAAGTCATTTGTATGGCAAGAGTGTTTGTGAACAGTCAAGACTGTAACATTTTGTGCTAGATGCTGTTCAAAGAAAGAAAGAAAATGTTGATCCCCACCCTAAGCTAATTAACTTAGCTACAGAAACGCTCTAAATATGTGTTTTCAGGATGTGATATGAAATGAATGTGTACTTCTCTTCTGCAAGTTACGGTCTTCTGCATAAGAAAACAAGGGCTAGTTCAGTGGAAAATGACAGTGCTGTTAGTACCAGAGCTTCAAAGATCACGAACTTGCTCGAAGGATTTGAAAAACAAAGAAAACCCTGTGACAGAATATTCTTCTTCATTCATCATTGGAAAACCCTGCATCTGAAAGTGCTAAGGACAAATTATTTTCAATATGAGTTAGCCCCAGGGGATTTGATAAAAGAGGCTTTTCTTTTCCAGCTGGCTAATGAAACGTGGTCTGCAGAAGACCTCAGTGACTTGGACAGCAGTTCTGCGACTCCCCCAGACTCGGTGAGCTCTTGTGATGCAGGGAACCAGAATACAAGAATGTGTCACTGGCCTGAACCAGTATGGGAGCTGGGTAGACAGTGCTCATTCATCAGCTCTGCAAGCCAGGAATTCTCCGTGGGAAAAGTGGAAAACAAATTAATATCCCATCTCCAAGTTCCTGTAGGTTCTCCAGTGCTGAACTGTTCAAAGTAAGGAAAGCAGCTTTCGTAGATGGGAGAGATTTGTCTTGCTGCCACTGCAGATAGCAAAACCCCACAGATGGTTTTCTCAAAAAGTAAGCTAGTTAGGAGTCTGTTTTAACACTGTTAAGCAAGCATTTACCAGGGCCACTTTCTGAGGCCCAGGTTGAAGATTTGGGATTTACACCTATGTCCCTGAGACAGAAGATTAACCCCCGGGAGCACAATAACACTGTCACAGACCTACAGATCAAAGCTTTGCAGATCTGTCATGGCAAGAGCAGTACTTGGACCTACTGCCTTAATGGAGCAGAAAGACAGACTGTCTTCAAGGCCCAGCAGCAAGTCTTGTGTTTAAAGGAAAAGGAGGGAAGGGAAAGGGGGTCTCTATTTCACACCCAGCACAAGAGAAGGAGCCTTTTCTCTTTTCTCTCCGCTAACCAAAAGAGGAGCACTCCTGTGGTTCTTGTGGCTCCTCCAGGGTAATGGTTGCAGCACCAGACCAGGTTGCGTTTTGTCCCTGCACACTCTCCCTAGTGTTGGCAGGTCCTCCTCCTCTCTTCACAACCTCTCAGACCCTGAAGAGAGGACGTTGCACCTCTGTGCAGCCTGGCCCCTATTTACCCAGCACCAGAAGACAGGATGCCACAGGGAAGACAACACAGCTGCTACTGCCTCCATCCATCCATCCATCCATCCATCCATCCATCCATCCTTCCCCGTGTCCCAGCTTGCTACACGAGGAGAGTCTACCCAAACAAAGAGCACCCCGCATGTAGAACCACTCTTTCTCCCAGCGACCAAAGCTGGCTTCCGTCCTCAGGAGGAGGCACAGACTTCTTTTGTTGCCTCCCCCCAAAATACCTTATACCTCTCCTTGACGGGCATTTCCTCCTGACACCAGCTGCTGATCCACTTACCAGCAACAGGATTGATCCCTCTGAGAAATGACAGCATCCAGCAGGCTCACGAATGACTGGTTTCCCAATAAAGTAGTAGGAAATTGTTTTCCCTCATGTCAATGATTTTTGTTATTTGTTTGCTCATGCTGCTGTAGGGTGGCCCGTTGAGCTACATGGACAGTCAGCATATGGGATTCGTTTGAATGCGCTCCCATTTCCTTCCATGCAATTAAACAGTATCGCAGTGGATGGCCACAGATGTAAGCAAACAATGTTAAATTAGTTGTGTTATCAACAGCAATCAAGTCATGTGATTCCCTCTTTAATAATCATGTCTTGGTTGCACTCATAAAAAGTCTGAACTGGAGCAACATGTCTCAGAATAGGCCCAAATATTTCAGGGTTCATTTATGGTCCAATTTATATTTAATAATCAGGGAGCTGCTAAATGAACTTCACTGTTCTTAGAGGAGACATCTGCCTGGCAGGGACTGCAGTGCTGTCACCAGACTGTCGCTGTTAACATTCATTTTGCGTAGGCTCTGTGAGCCACATTCCTCGCAAGTACCTCATTTTTCCAGCTGCTGCTTGTTATCTTTGCTTCTAAAAAGAAATTTCATCGATTATTTTTTGGTCGTTAAGCTCTATTTTCTGTTTGGGGTGAATTTCTAATGGATGCTTCTGTATGATATGAGCATACAATGTATACTTATGTATATTCACTTATTTTCTCCATCCTGTGATATTGTTGCCTCTGTCACTGTCCAAAGCTAGGCAGACAAATGAGCAGAACGAATAGAAACAGGATCATTAAATATCCCTCAAAGCTTCACCCAAACGCTCCAGACAACTGGAGAGGACAGATAACAAATGCCCTCCTGGCTTCCCTGCTGGGCACGCAATACCTGCAACAGGACTTTTGATATCCTTCAGCAGATAATCTTTGCGTTTACTCATCACCTGTCTGGATTTTGAAATTTTGCTTGATTTTTTTTTTTTGAAAAGTTTAGCAAGTTTTCTACTTAACTATCCTCTTTAATTGGACAGAAAATCTCAGTAATAATTATTAATGCTAGGCACCGCTGCCTGTCAGCCTGTTTATTCCTCAATACCTGTGAAGAGCCTCCCTTCTCTCCCTCTCTGCTCATTTCTTTTTTTCTTTTCTTTTTTCAAGCAGTGAGAAAAACACCTGAATAATTGAGCAGGAACCTTTTACATTATGAAACATATAATCAGCTGGCAAGGGTGAGATATCTTATTTCTATAGAATGTTAACTCCAGTATTACAAGTGACTGCGAGATTAATGCCCAAATGCAGGAGGTGTGGATATATATTTTCCTCAGCGTTCAAGGCAGTCTCACCGTGGAGGAGGGCAAAGAGAAGACCCCGTATTGCTCACCATGCCTACTTAATGTCATTTAATAATTTAAGTCCATTAATCGGTTAAGGTGAGGATTTAGTGTTGCTTGACTCACCACGGCCAAGTGGAGTGCTCTTCTAGGCTAAATAAAAGATCTTAAAATATTTCCTTATTGCAAGAGAGCCGAAAGCCCCACAGCTTTCTTCTTAAGAGGCTGGAGGTTTTAGTGGAGGTTACTATGCCAAAAGTGCTTAAGTAAACAATAATATCAGTACATCATAAGTAGATGTCTGAGAATATTAGCTGTTTATTTCGCTGACATGCTCTGAAGAGTCTACGGGGGGCTCTTTCAAGAGTCAGGACCTCAATGTAATATACAAGCTTTGATTCTGATATTTCCCTTGATAACCGTGCTCTACCATATTGGGGTCGGAAGTCAGCAAAGGTTCATTGGCTGTTGTAATGCTCACTGTCACCAGTAATAAGTACAAAGGACTTGCTTTAAAAGCTGGCTTATAAAACTTTAAGGAAACTTGGATTGCTTAAGTGAACTTGCAAGGCTCTTCAGGGGCCAAGTGCACTTTGGTTGTCTACTTATATTAATTTCACAGAGTTTAAAGGGTCAAGCAATGCAGTTGGTGATGCTTATTAATTTATGAAACACAGAATCTTGCACTATCTTGCTTTGACCACTTTCCTTCTCCTTTTAGAAAATTTAATATACATTAAAGCTTGCTAGACAAGGGCGCCCTAAAGGATTAAGACCAAAGTTCACAGCTGGACTAAAAGGTTCAAAGGCGTTGTATCCACTACACTGATTTGATTCCAAGAGACGTTCAAACAACGGAGCCCAAGTGTAGATGTTTGAATGTGTAAGGAAACACCAATTAGAAGAATACCACAAAAAGGCAAAGAATTGGGATATATTTTCCTTAAAATAGTAAAATTGATTGCAGGCCTGTTCTTTCTTTCATGGGGAGATGTGCTTGGTCACATCATCTTTTGGGGTCAGTGGTTGTCAAGAACGTATTTTGGTGGTACAGTAGGGCTTGCCAAGCTCTAAATATTCATGCAATCTTCATAACTTTACAGAATTTATTTGATTGTTATGGCAATGCTGAATTGACTTCTGGGTGGAGAAATGTAAGCCAGATGGAAGGAAGAAAAAAGAAAGTGATAGCTGCTCCAGTAACAGGATCAGGAGTTAGAAACCTGAGATAATCCTATTCAGGCGTATTTCTACAGTGTGTTGTAGTGTGCTTCACTGATAATTCTGAAAGTATTCACACTTAGACTCCGAATTTGATACTTAATTCAGGTGGCAAATGGAGTGTGATTGTAGAGCTACCCAGAAAATTGGAAATCAGATTGGCAGTGTGTCTTGCTGTATGTGCTCTCCTTTTGGAGCGAACAAAAGGGAGAAGAAAATGTAGGGGAGGAAAATTAAGCGTGTCTTACTGTATAGGAGATGGACTTATTTAGCCGGAGTTGATACAAGGAGAAGCAAATTTCACAACTTTGTTGGCTGTGATTCCTGAGGCCTTAGGGAACACTCACCTTGAGGAAGCTGTTCTTCACTCAGAACTTCCTGCTGAAAAGAGAGACTCTAAACCCTGTAATGGAATCCCGGTGGCAAAGATTGTTCATATTGCAGCTCAAATGCTCATCATATGCTGGGAGAAAGCGCGTGACGGAAGAGAATTTGTAGTTTTCACAGGTAACAAAGGAGAAAAATAGGGGAAGGAAAAACAGCTGGGCAGGAATTTAGTTTTACATTTCTAGCCAGAGAACAGAATTCAGATTTCTAGGAATTTAGCAGCCTCCGCTTGCATCCTAAAGCTCTTAAATAAGAGAACGATGCAAGAAATACAACAGAACATGTAAGAAAGGGGTCTATGTTAAACCCTTGTTATTGTTTCTTTGCATTTACCAGCTAACCAAAAATATTTTTCTTATAGAATGACCTCTGAGTATTTGATTTAAAAGGTATTGTAACTTTCTTCTTCTTTTTTTTTTTTTTTTTCAGAATTGATCAGATCAGCCTTAAAGACTAAAAGAGAAATCTACCTGCTCTGAATATTGCCTGAGGATTTAGAAAGGTAAGACAGAGATGAAAGAGTTGGCTGTAAAGCATGGCACGAGAGACAAAAAAAAAAAAAAGAAAAAAAAAAGAAAAAAAAAAAGAAAGAAAGAATAAAGGAATGAATTATTTTTGTCTTCTTCCAAAAGAAAACTTTTTATTTTCCTGGGCAGAATGTGGAAGATGTTGTGGGAGCTGTTTTGTGCAGGTTTAAGATGCTGATTTATCATGGTGGATGATAACCTTGGTGGACTCAGCTATAGTCTTGTGCACTTTGTAGTTCATGTAGTCCCCATTCTTTCTCCTCACTGTCCTCCACTGATTTTTAACGCAGAACAGAGAGAGAGAGGGAGAGAGAGAGAGAGAAATGAGATCAGGGGCTTGTAAGCTTTCTGCAAATGTTAAATTGTCCCTTCCTATTTTATCCATGAGTTTTGGGCAAGTTGCTTTTATTGAACCAAAATTTCAGAAGAGTCCACATGGCGATACTGGGGTTTTGGAACACATCACTACTGTGCTGTGTACATTAGTTTGGTAATTACATAGGCAAATGCTCGAATAGACATCCAAATAGCCATCTGAGTACAAGATTTTTCTAGGCCCTTGGAGCTGCATTAAAGTACAAAAGTGTAGTCATTTAAGTAGTAGGTCTTTGCTGTGCAGGCAGAGGTGAGTCATTACTTCAACCCTGGGTATTTTGTAGGGTTTCTTGAGCATATTGAGAGACTGATTAGATATCAAAAATTCACCATGAATATGAAATGGGAGAGCTAAGAGATGACCAGGAGCTGAGCAGACAATAGACTTTGCCCAAGGAGTAGGCATGCTTAAAGGTGAAATTGTCTTCCTAGTATGGAAGACATACCACTAATGCTGATTGTCCTGTTATTTGAAGGAGCCTTGAAATATCACATTGAGCATTCACTCTATTAAGAGCTGAAAAGCTGGTTCTCTGTGATCAGAAACCAATGAGTGCCTAGAGGTCATGTAACTGCTCGGTGCAGTTCCTGTGTCAGAGCAGAACAAATTTCAGAACGCTAGGAATTTTTCTCCTGCTCTGATACCCTGCAAAGCAGTGACATTTCTTTGTTTGGCAACTTGATGTGCAATAAGATTGCATTATTTACCATGTGAATTGTATGAGAAAACTTCCTAATGGCAGGTGTCAATCAAATAAATATTTGCTATCTCCCAATTGAACAGAAGTAATGCTAAAATTTCAATTGTGTCATTAATGAACGAGGAGCCCATGGATTTGAGAGCAATGGAAATCCGATGATCACTCACTTTGAGAGGGATGATTGTCAATCACACCTTGATGGCTCCTGCTCACAGATATAATGAAGAAAGATTATCATTGCTCTAAGTGGCTGCAGCAACTCTGGGCAGCAGATAATAAAGACATTGACACAGTGAATGGACCTGCCTCCCAGGGACCAAGGATGTTAAGCAATGTCTCAATGGTATTTTGGGTCCTCATTTACGTGACTGCAAGAAAGTGGGAAAGAAAGGGCCTTTTTGTCCTGTGACATAAGTAATTTCATGCCATTCTCCACACTGAAAACTCAGTTATTCCTGACCAAAGCCATGGTGGTCATACACTGATGATCCTTAGAAGAAGAAACAGTGAAAGGCCTTAAAGCAAAGACCTCAGCTTAATATGACACATGTACATAAGACACTGGCTATATATGGGTTTCCTCTAGTGGCTTTTTGGGATCCTGATGAGAGAAGGGAAATAATGCTATCCATGAGTTCAAGCCATTAGATGTGCCCTGTGGAAATGCAGAAATAAAACCTTCCTTTAGCATTCCAGCACCTGTGAGTGGGACAGGCAGTTGCTGGGGTGCTAAAGGCTGTCAGCAATTGTGCTGAGCACAAAGAATCTTTCTGTGTCTGTCCTGTCCTTCCTCACCTTAATTCATAGCTTCAATTAAAGGTGGCTGAAATGAACTCAGATATATGG
>JAVCKT010023875.1:69223-89211 GCA_032273925.1 Rhynchotus rufescens
GTCATTTCACACAGTTTTATAAATTGTTTTTCAGCAAAGCAGCCTAACATGCATTGCAAAGATTACTAGCCACACCTAAAGGGGTTTCCTTTATTGTCTCTGGAGTAAAATATTGTGTAGCTTTAAATATGTAGTAGTTAGAGAAGTAATTGCACTCCTCTGAAGTCTCCAGGATGCCGTGGTCTGATCTTCCCAATTTGCCTTGTGTGTATAACATAAACCACACGGTCTGTAGGACTATATGTAAAGTTGGCAAGGTATATGTTTGCCAGTTGAGGGGCTATGTATAGACCAAGTGGAAAATCCTCTTTGCTTCTTACATAGCTACTGTAGAAGATGAGAAATAGTAGTCTTGGGTATTTTGTAAGATATTGGGGCTGCTGTCGCCTCAGAGGGTAGATAATAAGCAGAACTTTGCCTGGCAGAGTTACTTCCCCAACTCTAAACTTCATTTCCCTCCTGGATACCCACCAACAAAAGAGAATAAATAAGAAAATATGCATACAATATTCTTGTATGCTTTTTAGCAATACTTGAGACATCAGTACTATGTTAACTGGACCATTCTAATAAGAATTACACAAAGGAGGAGTATACGTTGGCAATAGACTTTTCTGGGGGGATTCGTAGTTTACTATGCAGAGAATTGTGGTAACAAGTTATTTTTGCCACTGTTATGTGGACTGCTTTGAACAGGATAGAAAGTTACGCTTTTGATCATCTGGAAAAAGACCTGGACTGGTAAAAAGAATGAACGTTCAGTGGAAATTCTTATGTTTTTTGTTAAGCATTCATCATGAGCAAAGAGAAAATGGAAAATACAGACTGAAGTCCTTAAGTGAAGTCTGGGTACTCCAAAGACTCAACCTAGTGCATACATTGCATACATCATTAAGCCACTGGCAACAACACTCTGAAGCCCTGCCCAAATTTCAATTCTTACACTTCAAATAGTCTCAGCTCTCACCAGACAAATGAATATTTAATGCGCAAGTGCACGCGGTAATATTCCCAACTGTGCAATCTAATATTAACAGCTATTTCATAAACCAACAAGGCCCATTCAATTGGTGACCATTGAAACTATAACACACCATTAAACCATAAAAGCCGCCATGAAAACACAATTAAGATACATGTTTGTTGGTCTAGCACTAAAGGAGGGTATGTAGCAAGGACAGTCCAAAAATAGGCTTACAGGTCCTACAAGGTTGTCCAGAAGAATAAGTGAGTCACAAAGAAAGCTCATTCTTAGTGTTGCAGTTTGGGTCTTTACAGCAAAGTAGATCCTAGTCACAAAGATAAAGTAATTTCTTATTTACCACCTCAAATGAAGTCATGTGAATATATGACACCATCTAGCTTTCTCTAACTAGGGCTTCTCCATGGATATGTCTACAGAATCCCCCCAGTTCCTCGCACACTGCTGGTTCTGCAGGAGTTAACGTGATTCTTGGTTGTTTAGTCGAGGTGGGAGTAAAGAGGAGTGGGAAGACACCTTTAGCTCTATCTTTAGGAAGGTGATAGTAATACATTTTGTCTGATTCTTCCACAGCTAGCGTTCTTAAAAAATACTGGAAAATTGGAGAAGATTCAGAAAAGAGATTCTCAAATTATACAGAGGCTGAGAAAAATTCTGCTCTGTTAGAAGCTCGAAGAGCTCAATCTTTTTAGCTTATCAAATAAGATTTAGAGGCGCCCTGATTTTGATGTTAAGTGCCTCCACAGCAGGAAAGTGCTAGTTTGTAAGAGTTTCTTTTATCTATCAGTGAAGAGCCAGTGCTTGGATGCTGAAGTGAAACAAATTAGGCATCTGTTTTTATCAACAAGGTTAAATACCCAGTGACAAATTAAGAGTATTGGCAGATTTTTTTTTCCTTGTGTCTAGAAGGCTAGAAATTTTCTGAAAAATATTACTGAGTATTAGCCTGTTAGGGCTGTATGCAACATAAGGGCCCAAGTAGTCATTCTCTTTTCTCTTCTTTTGTAGTCCATAGGTTTTTAGTGAGTTAATCTTGAATTCTCAAGAAAATGTGCAATTCAATGTTCGAGGTAGTAAAACACCTTTGAAAATTGTGGTCTAAACAATTTAACTTTCTTTACACCGTTAGGTAAACAGAGCCATGTGAAGCACCTCCAGACTGCTGAGTTAAGTTTCAGTTTAGAAGTAAGAGGGAACTAGTCTGAAGCGAGGCAGAACATCGAGGTGAGGCCCTGAACCAGCACAAAGGCAGTTCAACATTGAATGTGCCTAAATGGTAGATACAGCCGGTCTTAGCAATGGGCTTGAGCAACCATCACAGCAGCAAGTTAGATTTGCTGCAGCATTATCATACTGTCATCTTTTGGGCCCTTTTAAGCAATAAGGAAAGAATGCAGGGCAAACTGTAGGCGTTTTATTTTTTTCCAATATTTTCAATTTTTTTGAGATTATCAGCTTGTAAACTGAGGTAAGTTTCAAATTATTTAATGGCATCGAGACACTCTTGTGTTCCTCTCCCAGTATATGGCCATTTATTGTGCACAATGTAGACATTTCATTACATGGCCAATCATATATTGTTGCAAATGTTCATCTTAAGTGCTCTGGTGGTCTTGATTCTTGTACTTTGCCTTTATTGAATGAACTGAAGGCAAGACCTTGGAGGCCTGCCTATGTAAGCCCTGGTAATGAATAGCTATGTATCATCTATCTGATAAGTACAAAGGGAAAATGGTAGCCTGAAATGCAGCTCAGCTTTACCTTACTGCAAGCATTTAGGTCTGAGTTTGATTTTTATCTTTTTTAATATGTTTTCCTTTTGTTTGACATTTTTCAAATTCATCTCCTCTGCAAATAAAGCAATCAGTTTGTTATGAATCACTAGGCTAAAACAAAGGGAGCACCTAGAAGGTTTCCTTAAATATCCTTTTTCATCGAGATTATTGTTGTAAAATAAACATGGGCTCAATCTGCAGTTTAGTATGTATATTTTTGTAGTTAGTGTCTTTGGAGGTAGGAACTATTGATAGATGATTTACAAGTGACAGGTTCTAGTCAGCTTTGACCAAGGACAGAAGTGACCAAAAGCCAGTGAAGTTTGATATCTAATGTGAAGCGACCTGTTTGTCTCATTGGAAGTCTGAGAAGTTAGTCAAATCAGAAAAAAACAGTATTGCAGATGGTACCAACTGTCATTCCTCATTGACAATCACATTAGAAAGGGCAAGAACCTGAGCAAAGCTTTTCAGATAGAGGATTGCAGCTATCTGTCTCTTTGTCTGTTATAGCTGCTATAAAAATAAATCTGTTAAGTGAAAAATCTTCTTTCAAAAACTTACTGTTTTATTATTTTTTTTAAAAAAGTTATTTTGAATTTAAAAATATGTCTGGGCTATTTCTCAGATTTCTTTTTATTTTTTTTATTTTTATTTTTATTTTTTTTTTGGTCCCTACTTTATTTGTGAACTAAGGATGGAGATGTCATAAGCAGGAAAAAATTCCCAGTTCAGATTGATTGAAAACAGACTTCCTCTCAGAGGTATCATTTCTGGTTAAGAATATATGTATTTTTTTGTGTTTTATTACACGGGATAATGAAAAATGATCTAATAAGTTTTCTTCTGAATCAAAGTTTTGGCTTTAGCTGTGTGAGTGTCTATCCTTGACCATTCTGTAGGAAACCTTCTTGAGGTCTGTACTTCTGTGCTTCCTTCTGTAGAACACAGCTATTCTACTATAAGTATATATATTGCAGCTGCAATATGGAAGGCATATAGAGCAGGAGGTTCTTGTGACCTTTCTTGATGTTTTGATTTAATCTGTTCTGGAAAACCTGTCTCAAGGAATCCCATTGCCAGCTTTTCCAGTCTTTATGCACTGCATGTAGTTATTTTGGTGTTACCCCCAAACTGAGAGAGAGCTGTGAACTCATGGGCATCACACCATTAGTCTTGAAGTCTGAAACAGCCTAGGAGCCAGTGAGGGTGCTGGATGATGGTCACTGCATTGAAATTACAGTGATTGTGCTGCTTTTCATTCAGCCCTAGATACAGTGAATTAGTGTGATTCAGTTGAGGGTAAAAATTGTGTAGTTCTTGATAGAATCTCCCTTGCTGGGGTGAAGGAACTGTATTTCTTAATGGAATCTGTAATGGTGGCAATGATATCACTGGCACTGGCTGGAAACAGAGCCTGAATTTTCATATTACTGAGACAAGTAGGAAGAGATGTCTCAGGTAGAACAAATAGTGAGTCATCTGTCTCTTCAGATCAGACCAGGCAACTTAAAGGATGTTGTGTCAGCGGGAGAGCTCCAAGGAGAAGTAGCTTGGAGGCTTTATGAAGACCACGGAGACCTGGTCCAGGCTGAACTCCTGATTTTAGAGGCGCTGCCGGGGTGTGTAGAGAGGCCAGAGTGAGCTCTGCATTGCGCCCTGCTCCTCTGTCCCCACCTGCTCTGTGATTTCTACACGAGAAAAACTGGGCATGTGGATTAGAAGCACTAGCCTGCACTGATCAGGTGCCTTATCTGTGTGAGTGGCAGCCAGAGCATTGCTCAATGCTCCGCTTAAACATAACCAGAAGACTTTGATCTGCCCCTATTTTGCAAGGGGATGATCATTGGTAATTCACTTCATCTTTCCTTGCTTCAATTTCCACATCTGTAAAGAGCGTATGAGATATTTCCTTCTGTTATAAAATGCGTGGAAATTTTCTCTAAAATGTGCAAAGTAAGAAGTAGGAGTTATTGCTCTAAAGTATTTTCTGTTCCTGATTGCCATTGCCTGGGTTAAATTTGAGCTGTCAGCCCTTTCCTTGGGAGATGATCTTTTGCGGACATCACGATATTGCTGCAGGAAAAGTAAAGTGATGTATTTTAGGGCAGTATTATTATTGGCTTGGAAATAACCCACATGAAATGATTTCTCTAGGTTTTCTAGCAGGAACCCCAGTTATTCTCTTCTGCTGCATTACACACATCTGCAACATGTGATACTACCTAGCGATGGGAGACAGCGGCTTTATAAATAAATGCAAATGATCAGCACAGGACGCTTTTCTGTAGCATTAAATGATATGCCCATAAAAGTATTAGCATTAGTAGGAATGGCTGGCATTATTTCCGCCTGCGTCCAAGAGTGACTGGAATTTTTAAAACATCTGAGAGAGAATGAGGATGATTTGCAGGGAGCCTGTTAGCTTTAGAAGTCATGTGTGAAAACTCGCTTTTGAGTCTTACACCCTGCAGTTTTCAGGACTGTTCTTTAAGGGCTAAAGAAAACATTTCCTTTTCTTGGCAGCTGAAGCTTTTTCCTTTTCTTTGGTTACGTCGCGGCGCGGAGCTGCAGACCCCAGTGTGCAGTCAATTATACACTCGTGCTGCTTTCAGATTCACTTATCCAGCGATGATGACTGTCTGTGAGCAAAATCCATCAGAGAGTTATTATCTCCAAAGTAAAAGCCTCAAATGTTCAGGCATCTAATCTGCCCCTGAAAATCAGTACCTGTTCTTGAAAAACACAGGACTTCAAATGACTTATTATTTTGGATGCTTGAAGGCTGGAAACGCTTCTGAAATCTTGTCTGTAGCTTAACAATTCAGGGTTGTCTCAAGCCCTCTAGCCAGTATTAGACGGTGTAAAAGGCACAATGTATTACCTGTGGTACAGAAGGTCATCTGGGATCATGTTATAATTACACGAACCTCTTCATTGTGCGCTGCGATACCCAAAGTGATGCCAGATAATGGTTTAGCTAGCATGCTAATTGGCGGTATAAAATGAGCCTTTTAAGCAGCCAATCTCTCTAGCTATCGTGGTATTTATGACTTGCACGCAATTAGGAAGTGTGCTGCT
The DNA here is from genome assembly GCA_032273925.1 of Rhynchotus rufescens. NCBI lineage: Eukaryota > Metazoa > Chordata > Aves > Tinamiformes > Tinamidae > Rhynchotus > Rhynchotus rufescens. The sequence continues at coordinate 75,062 of JAVCKT010023875.1, forward strand.
TAGTTTAACTAGCCCTATGCTTCTAGCCACAGTTTTAAATCTAGCACTCGATCTTCATTTTGCCTTTCATGGCTTGGCGTATTTAGACTTAAGTTAGTTCTCTGTGGTTTTTCTTTCCCTTCTTTACTTCCAGCATTTGCTCATTCATGTCACAGCTGAAAAACAATTAAACTGAGTTGCGATGGTCCTTATTGCAGGAATGTCTTGCCTAGATATGTAATGTGACTACTCAGCATCATGGCAAAACTCTTAGTATTCAAAGTGTAACTTTTGTCCCAGGCTAGACTATGAGAAAGCCTAATAAATGTAAAGCTCCTGATAAACACTTAAGGCAATTAAAGTCCATCGCACAGCAATTTTTAGTCATAACTGATCAGCTTAAATCACAGTATCTCTGAGACTGAATGTTTACTTTCCATAATTAGGAACAAGGGGGCTTGGAAGTGCGTGGGTCACAGGGATCAGCAGCCAAACATGAAACTTCTCTGAAAATTGACGTCATGTTTGAACTAATAATCCAGGCTTGACTTGTTAAGAGAGGGGCTTTCTGGAGGTACATTTGGTTTTTCAGGATGAATCAGCATAGATAAGTGTCCATTAAACTCTTGGCTAAAGCTAAGTGGGATGAATTCCACCTAGGATGGAGAAAGGTCAACAGAACATCTCCCCTTGCCTCTATATTCTACAGGCTAGAGTATATTTTTCAATACTGTTAAAAAATGTAATATCACCAGCAAAGGAGTTTCTCTGCTGTAGGGCAAGAAGAGTGCTGCAGGGATTGAGCGTTGTGTGTCCTATGTTACTTCAGTGTCTGGGAACTTAGCAAAGGAGACTTTCAGGTGGCTCGAGTGAATTGTGCAGCTGCAGTGCTAAGTTTGTTATGTGACAGAGAAGTTGAATATCTTAATGAAGTTAAATCTCCATTGGTGGTCATTCTACTGAGGCAATATATATATCATACCTACTGCATCATCTTTGCACCAGTGAAATGACTCTGCAAGTCCTGATTGGTGGAAATGCTGTTGCAAGAGCCCCAGGATGAGTCAGGCTGAATCTGCAGCACTTTCTGTCAGCTCAGGATTTCTTGCTGCTGGGATGCACATGCTGACTGTCCCCTTCCACACACTGATGCCCTTTGGAAAGCTCTGAAAGGCGGCAGGCAGTACGGCGAGGAGGGCTCCGACAGTCATGGAGTGCAGGACTCCAAAAGACCAACTGGGAATCTATGACAGCCCTTTTAGAGATCGGGACGAGATGGCACAGAACGGGGACATCTGGCAGGTTCAGCGGAATGGATCAACTGCAGATTCCCCTGTTGGTGAGCTTGGCCAGCGAGCTGCTTCAGCAGATGTTTGTCCTTAGGCATTCAGTGCTTTCTGGATGCATCTTTCCTTTGCCTCTCAGGAGCAAACGCCAGCACAGTGGCAATTCATACAAGCTCAGTGACCAACACGAGGAGGCATTGACCTGATGATGGGCTCCAGCACGTGAACCGTGTTCCTGGAAGGAACAGAAGTTAATGCCTCCTCTGGGGAGTTGAAATGAAGAAATTCAGAGTGTAAGGAACGTCCATGTAGCAGTTGTCAGTGGTTGTTAGGTCCAGTCTCTTTTATTTTTGGAACAATTTCATCTTTCTTGACGCCTTTGATTTGAATGCTGTATTGACTCTGCTCTGGATACTTTCAAGCAGGTATATTAAATATGCAAGAGGAACAGCATTTTGAAGGGGGGCTGAGAGAAAAGAAAGAAAATAATTATTGTTACACATTGGAGCATATTAATGAATACATTAATAATTGATCCACTGTTATGTTTTCCCCTAATAGTCATCAAAATCTGTATAAACCTGCACTACAATACATAACATCTCATTACAACATTTGCTCAAAAAATCAATGCATATCTAAGTTATTTGTGTCAAAACTCATTTATTTCCACAATAACATGGACTGTCAAACCTTGACATCCTGTTAATAACATCCAGTGCATTTGCATATTATTCAAATATTTCCTTTTATGAAATAGGGGACTTTTACTTACACCATCCTACTTGCAGTGCTTCATATATTTGCACATTAGCTCAATTCACACAGTTATAGAAGGGTTACCTGTGGCAACTAATTATACTGCACTTTATGCATATTAATGAGCCTGGTGAGCAGCCGTCCTCTATTCTATGGTAAGATGAGGGGGGAAAATAAGTGTAAGTGGGAGACCTATTACAGGCAAAATGCAGGCAAACAGGAGATGGATATTTTATCATGTTTTCTCTTTGATGCCCCTAGCCTTTTTGAGCAGGCTAACGTGGGTGGGAAAAACACCGCGCAGCAGTCCCAGCAGCTTTGAGTTCAGAAGTGAAAAATATTATTTTTATCTTGTGCTTTTTGTCTCTTGCTGCTCCCTCTGCTTTCTCGATCCTCTTTGCAAGGTGCTGAGCGGCGCCCTTGGTCCCCGTTGCAATCAGCCCCTCGCAAGATCAGGCGTTTAACGCGTAGCCTCGAGCCAGCTGCCTGCCCTCTGAAACCATCTCTGGCCTTTCCCCGGCGTGGATAAGAGCGACATATTTTGTTTTGAAGGAAGGTTTCGGCAGTGGGTGCTCGAGCCAGCTGCGTGAAGTGACTCCCTCGGCCAGGTGTCGCAAGGACAACGAGCAAAGCGGAGACATGAGACGTGGAAGAGTTGGCAGCCCTGTTGCGAGACAGGACAGGGCCAGCGGCTGAACCGTGGCCCCTTGTTGCTTGAGTGTCTCCACCTATTATTAAAAAAAAAGGGAAAAGAAAACAGGGGGAAAAAAGGGGTGAAAAAAGAAAACAATAAAAAAGAAGGGAAAAAGTGAAGGAAAAAGAAGAAGAAAAAAGAGAAAGGCTCCTGTTGACACAATGGAAGGCAGAAAAGGGGAAATTGATTTTATGCAACAGCAGATGTCTGCAAAGCAGTAATCACAGTGTCAGATAGAGAAACTAATCACATTTCAGTAGCGTGTTCAGATCTCTGATTAAAATTCAGTGATACCATTCCTGGATCCTAAAATGCAACAGTCATCAGAAACAAAAGAGAATGTATCATAATTAATGCAATTAAGCGAGCCCTTTTCTTTTTTTCTTCTCTCTCTCTCTCTCTCTCTCTGTGTGTGTGTGTGTGTGTGTGTGTGTGTGTGTATGGGTAAGCTATGCTGACCTTATCTGAGATTAAACCACTGTCCTCAGGACTACAACCTCACTCAGGATGAGAGTAAGAACTCCCTACTCCTCATAGATGTTGCTGCATGTGGGTGTTTGGGGGATCTTGGGGAAGATAAGTGGACCTGGTTGCTTATTCTCCATAGTAGGTATCTGCTCTTACAGATTTCCTCAGGCTTGACAGTGAGTAGCTACAGCATAAGGCCGAACCACTAGATTCTGAGGTTTTTACGGTCAGTTTTTGGTTCACTTGCCATGAAGGACAGTCAGAATTTACCAAGTAAATCTTGACTACAGCCAGAGGAGGGACGTTAGGATCAGTATCAGAATCAGATAATACTGATCAGGATTTCAGATCTAACAGTTGGTGAGTTTTCACAGGGAAAAATAAGCTTCCAGTGAGGATTTGCCTTTGAAGATGATTTTTTATCAGAAACAGAATGAAATTGATTTAAATGATACATATTAAACAGAAAATAGGCAAATATGCAGTAGTTTATACTAAGAGAATGTTAGAGAATGTTTTCTCTAGTAAAACCGACATCTCAGGTGCCAATTTTCTGGTGGAGGACTGGAGGAGAGGGCACAATAACAGAGGCGATGTGTGATTCTCCCCTCCCTGTTTATACCAACTGAAACAGCAATATGTACTTGCTTTGGAAAAGGACTGTGTTAATTTCTTGTATAATGATACTTGAGAATTACTGTAGACTGTACCTGGTCTATTTTGACATTTTGGACAGGCAGAAAGCTCCATTTTCTAGTTGCTCTGCGCTAGTGGAGGTCTCGAATGATAATTTTGTGCTGTATCCCATACCAACTCTGTGAAAAGAATCAGAGTGTGAGGGAAAGGCTGGTTAACAAACACAAGCATTTATTTTATTCTAGAGGACCAAAACTCTGAGCTGCTCCTATTGGGTGTTTTTAAAAAAAATAAATAAATAAAAATACTCTGGTAGTTCACTAGCAAAGCTGCCAGCCTGCTGTCTTATTAACATAACTCTTAACGTGTCTGAGGGATTCAACACAGCAGATTGATTATGTTCATGTCTGAGTCGTGGTGCTGATGATGATATGCTAGTAAATACACCGATGCATCACAGTCTTGGGGAACAGAAGTCTTTCTGTGACATTTTCTGAATGAGCTATGAAAATGAGAATGGTTCGTGCATCTCCTCAGCTCAAGTAGCTAAGTCGAGCAGGCTGAGCTGTTAGGCAGAAGTGCATCTGGCAGTAATGATTAACTAAGTGGTCTTGGTAGTCTTTTATTGTAGAGATGTCACTCAGACAAGCAATGTGATAGCTGGATTTGCAGATTCCTTGAATAAGGAAAAGAAAAAAAAGTTTCCAAGGACTGTTTTCTTCCTGAAGGGGCAGTTAATAAATTTTGCCAAGCCATTTGCCATTTCAAGTTCACATTATATGACATTAACTTCACTGGTTCTCTTCTGTTGGAAGGGCATTACAATAGACCAGAAAAGGGAGTGAATAATTATTGCCTTTGGTTGGACAGAACTTGTCTCTCAATCATCTGGATCTAAATCTCAAAGCACCAGGCATTGGCGTTCAAAGAGGGAGAAAAGCAGAAGGAGCTCCTGGACTGGCTCTTTCTTTCATTTTTTTTTTCCTGTGAAAACTTAGCTATTCTACTAATGTCATCTACTCTGGCATTTTCCATGTTCAGTGAATTAATCATGGGGTATTCATACAGATTAATTTAAGGCACCTCACTCAAACCAAAATTCATAATGCCAGTTTCTTCAGGAGCCTGATCTGCCTGCAAGAGAGGCTTCTCCACAGCACCAAAGGCTTTTTCTGCATTGTCTTCTGGACCAACCTTCACCTCTGGAGACCAGCAGCGCATGGTGGGAGACCAGGCCTGTAACTTAGCATCAGTGTTAGCAGGTGTGAACTCTGGCAGAGCCTTTGGAAGACAAGCAGCTGCATTTGGGCTGGTAGGAAATTCATCCTGCCCCAGCAACTTTACTGCTGATGAGATGGTCACAGTATGTGAGAACCACAACTGGGCATCTTTCTGATTGCAGGAGGGCAGAGCACTTGTGAGGCTAAAATATCATTTTGAATTTATTTTGTTATAGAAGTCAGGATGTTGCTAAGTGAAAGAAAGCGGGTTAGGAGATAAACTGGGAGTCCACGTGTGGTCTGATGTGGTGACAACTCTCACATGTCCTTGCAGGAGCTCCCTCTTGGGTTAGGGAGACAAGGTGCCAGCACTGACGTTTTGATGCTGCAGATTTTATTGCAGCTTTGGCTTTTAAAGGAACTGGGAGCTTCTACAAACAGCACTCGTGCAGCACTGACACTTAAGGGCTTTTATTACCCTTGGCAGCAATTCTTTCCTAATGTAAAACTGAGCTACTGTATCTTACAGGAAAGGACCTAAACAATGATGTATTCAGGCTGATGGGACTGGATTAACCCATTAATAAATAGGAGGTGAAGAGAGCAATCTTGTTGAACGTAATGTATGCTAATGATGTGACCTGGCTAATGGAGCCCTTTTCTATATTCTGTCATTGCGCACATCAATTATGCAGCCTCAATTATCATCCTGTTTTTGTATCATGTGGCAGAGAAATGAGAGACTTAATAGAGATGTTTCACCCAGTAAAACGCCTGATTAGGTTATGAAAGCAGAAACTCAAGGAAGAAGGGAAAAAAAAACTTTGTTACATTATATCCTGATTTAATTAGCCAAAAGATATTATTCTCAGTAAGGGCCTTTGAAGTTGTAGCAATATTGCTCTAGGCTCAGCAGCAGAGATGACTGTCTTTAATACCTACAGCAAATACACTGACATAGCACTTACATGGAGACAGATCTTAGCTAAGCATTGCAAATTAGGCCAAGATCGTTGCTTGCTCCTTGTGGTTAAGGTTCCTGGTTAAGAGAAGAGGGAATTCTGAGCATCAGTGCTACAGTTACGTCGGGAGAAAGAGTGCAGGAGAAAGAGTGGCCCCTTATTACTAGTGTCATCGTGTTGCAGGAGGTGGATTGCAAGGTACTGTGGCTTTTGCTAGCAGTCCTCAGATATATAGAGGATGTATCTCAGATACCTCAGATACAATTCTAGACTGCTCCCTGGACTGTTCTCTGTTTTCATAGCAGTCTTCTGTACTGTTCCTTCTCCCCTTCTCAGTTTTCCTTTACACATGAGATTACATTGAGCCTTACTGACTTGGCGTTTGGATGTCACTGTCACACACCTGTGATGGGGACAGGTCTTCAAAGTCTGCTCGGTTCACTCCTTGCCTTGGGAAGATGGAATTTCTAAGGTTTCTGGCAAGGATGCCATGGTCATAGTCAGCCCTGTAAGTCAGGACAGGGCCTTGGAGGCAACCCAACATGGGATAAGAGGCTTCCAGAAGTGGAAAACGGGAGGGGAACATGCAGTGGAGAAGGAGCTAAGCAATGGGAGGAGGGCAGACTCAGTTTAAGTCATCTCTGCAGTTATTAGAGCAGATCTGCAGTGGACCTAAACTATCCAGACTCTACTGGCTTCAATGGAGTGGTGTCTTTACATGTGGGGAAAAAACTGTTCCTTTCAGTTCTGGTCTGAAGAGAACTTGTTGTGAGTTTTCTTACCCCGTGGCAGAAGCACCACAATAAACTTAATACTTTATTTTAGCAATAACTAGCCAACCAGATCCCTGATAAAAATCACAGGGCGGATTAACAGTTTTCAACTGAATCCTAGTGGCAATGAAAGCTGGTGAAAAGCAGGGGTGAATCAGGTCCCTGGTTGTGTGCTCTTTCCCTCGGGGCTAGGCCTGCTGCGTTAAGGAATGATGTCACGCTCATTGAGAACATGATCAGAATGACAAAATGCCCAGAGTGCTAAATTTGCTCATCCTAACCCTGGCTAGTCCATCTTCTGGGCTCAGGAAATAAAATCAGGAGATTCAAGGGGAAATAAACACCGGAGTCTATTATTCCAGCTGTAGCTCTTGGGTTTGAGGGCCTCCTCTTTTGGCTGTCTGTCTGTCTGGAGGAGCCTGTTTATGGCCTAACTCCAAAGAGCAGAACCTACAGCTGAAGCTCCTCTAACCACGGACGTCTGTCGCTTCTAAAAACACTTGATATTGGCCTAAGGCTTTAAACACCTCCCTCTGCAGCAGGCAAATAAAATAGCAATAAAACTGTGATTTGCTGCCTCGGAGCAGCTTGTTGCCACAAACTGGGCTTTATCACGAGGACTCACAGGCCACATAACTCGAGATTAGTTTCATTATTATCATGTGCTCTGTGGACACTTCACCCATCTTTGGATGCCCTGTTCCTACCACCCCAACCTGATGCATTTGTGATCTGCTATACAGGGTTGTGAAGCATGAGGGGTAGCTCCTATGGGCACGAGCTGTGAATTTTAGGCTACTGAAAGTGGGCAGGTCGCTTGCTCTCTACCGAAGGCCTGGTATTAAGAACAGGAGCAGAGGTGAACTGGATTTCACTGGTTCTGTAACACATCCTGAGCTCTCCCCCTTGCCATGCAAATTCTATGCAGAATAAAGCTGACTGGAACTTTTAAGATTCTGTAACAAATTACAATTGGAAAAGAAAAGTAAAATTCCAAGGTTTGCGCATTAAAAAAGATCTTATAGAATATGGGGTGGATTGCTTTTTTTTATTCCTCCTCTGCAAATTTTTGAAGGGTGACATTTAAGTATTAGAAAACAGGCTCTTTTAATTACTACCTTCCCTCTTCTTGTACACAGGCACGCTCTTCACAAGCTTCCCTGCAAACTTCAGTGTTAATTTGTGTGCCTTTGTGGACAGGAGTGGGCTCAAGCTTTTGAAGTATGTGCTTCGTTATTGCTTTGTGTACTTTCCTATTAACTTCCAACATAGTCTCAGGCTTATCAGTGCTTGATCCTTCATGCATCTCAAATGCAACACTAACGGGTAGGCTGCATGTGTTTTATGACCTTCTTTTCATTTCTGTACACTATCCATGTGATCTGTCATAGCTTTGAAAATTCAACTGCAGGGTAGAGATTTTGTTGCCAGAATTGATCCTTCTCTCTTCTTCAGAAGCCATCAGATGTAAGTAATACTTGTGACAAATAACCATGAGAGAGATCACCACATGAGAAACATCTTGCTTTGTACTGGGCTAGCTGTGTGTAATTTGGACTGGTCCTCAGTTACTTGTCTTTCACCTTTGGGGTAATTATTTGCTTGTGAGTGACGAAGATTCTTGATCCCATTTTGACCTGCAGAACTTGTGATAAGGAGAGATTTGTCTTCAGGCTTGAGTCCACAAAAGCCTGATATTCCCTTTTTTCACCATCATATTATATTAGTTGGAGGAGCTTTACAAGATGAGAAGCTCATTATAGCTTTAGGGTCATCACCGTACAGCTTTATCCAATGGCCTTTAAGCACTTGCACAAGGGCTTTCATATCATCTCTAATATAATAATAATGCATATATTGCTTTAATTTCTGTAATCTTTTTCATCCAACTACTGAAGGAAGAGCATTTTCCAAACACTGATGTATTTAGCCTTGAAGCTTGTGGCTTTGAGAGAGCTTCATTAAGCCCAGGGCAGGGGTGGCCCAACTGAGGAGCAGAGAAATGAAGGGGTTTGCTAATGGTCCTGGAGCAAGTTGTCCCTCAGCCCACTCCCTGTGTGACTCAGTGATGAATCAGCTCAGGGCTAGTATGGCTTTGAGCAGTTCTCTTGAATGTGGTTTTGCTGCGTGGTCCTCTCCTTGCTCTTTGTTCAATGGAGGCAGAACTCTTCTGTGCCACTTGGCTGGAAGAGGTTGGATTTTTGGATTTGAGTTTTCTGATAAGTCTTTGGTATATTTTCCATTTTCAGGAGGAAAGCCAAACTGTAGTGATGTTGAAATGACTTAACAGTGAAACCCGAAGAGCTGTGGCAGGCACTGCGTGCTCCTGTTCCCTTCCCTGCTGAGACCTGTTTTCCCATGATATGCTGTAGATGCCTCTTGGTTACGCAGCTCTGATGTATCATGGAAGTTGGATCTGGGATTAGAAAACCTGGCAGCCTGGAAAGGGAGAGAGCCTGAGACCTCCTCCCTGCATCGCTGGTGAGACATTTCTTTCAAAGAAAGCAGGCCCTTATCGTGAAAAATGTTGTTCAGTTAAAATTGCTTTTCAGTTGAAAATTTGCACCGGCTCTATGCTGGCTTTCATTTGCAGTTTCGTCTAATGTTTTGCCCATTGGGTCTCTGTGATGGAGATGAAAAGACCCTCCTAATTCAAGGATGGCCATTATAAATAGATGTAAACCAGTCAGTGTCATTTATAGACAGAACAGCAGCATCCGTACAAAGCTGCTTTAAGTGAAGCCATTAAAGGCTCGTGGTTGTACCAGCTCTGTGCTAACGATGTCAAGACAGGATATTTAAAATTCAGCCCATGCACGTTCCATTCCAGGGAGTTTTGTGCTTTGGGGCTGTTGATAGTTTATCCAATTGTTTTCTGACAGACCCATTTGCACGTTCTGCATAGGTGGTACAGCACACGGGGCTGCTCTTTATCACTCTTGGTTGGATGTTACCCAAGGCGACCGTTTGGTCCTTGTTCGTCACAAAATGATCCATAAAGCAAATTGGGAGATCTAAATGTGCCAGGCTGTTCCTGAATCCCACAGCAATTATTTCAGTGTTGGATGTAGAGATATTTGCCAGCAGTGGAAAGCAAGTCGCAAGCTGTTTGAAAGCCACTCTCTGCAAGCAGCCCCTCAAAGAGGGGAAGGGTTGATCCCTGCAAACCGTCCTTGCAGTAACCAGACAGAGTATTTGAAGCTGAAATATTAAGTGCATCCCATCATGGTATGGTCTAGGCAGGCAGCTGCATCAAAGGACAAAACTAATCTTTATAAGGTTTGCCACGTAGGAAGGGTTTGGCCCTTGTCATCTGGCATGGGACTGCTGTGCTGAACCCTCTTTGACTACTGGGTATCGTGAGGGATATGCTGAGCCCTTCATCCAACGGGAAGAAGATTCACCTCTTCTGTGCTAAAACCACATTGTTTTCCTATGATCTTTATCTCCCTTTCCCTTGTGCTGGATTCAGTGAGGCGTTTAGGGAGGGAAAGCAGTGCTGGCTCATGTCTAAGTCATGAGTTCCCCATGCTGGAGGGAAGGTAACGTGGTGAGTTCACTAAGGGAATTTCTTTTTCTGAGAAAATACATGAGAAGAGCCAAAGGCAAGTGCATGTGTGTATTGGTATGTGCCCAGTTTGGCGGGACCAAACTGGTGGGGTAGCACCCAGGTGACCAGACAGCGAGTGCTGGACACAGCAAGGGGAGAACCAGCTACTTGGAAACTTCTCTCTGAATAAAGATGTCCTTATTTATCCTTATCAGTAAATATAACAATAGGATGTATTGAAGACCAGATGTGGAAGATAAAAATGTTTTGGTTCTTTGTCTATCTACAGTCTGATCTGATAAAGCTCTGTGTATCTATGTATGAATACATGCATATATGTGCAGATACATTTATATGCAATTACCTGCAAAGTCAGTCCTACAGTTTAAAACACTTCGTGTGGTTGTGGCCTTTGCTAATTAGCATGCTTATAGATAAGCACAAGGAAACTACTTCGTAATCTGTTAAGTTTTGCCTTAGAAAAGTAGGGTTAAGCCCCAGTCTACTGCATTACTTCTGTAGCAGCAAGGTGACTGGAGAGTTCCTCAGAGCCTACTTTTGACCCTTGCTTCATTTACTGAGCACTTCTGAAGTATATTATCCATCTTCTTCATCTTCTCTTCTCCTGTCCTTTTCTGCTCAGGGATCTTTGGCCCCTTGTGCTGTTTTTCTAAGAGTCCACTGGATGTTCCTTGGTCATTGACTGATGGTTAGTAACTCAGATCTCCTGCTCACATTTATTTTTATTTCTGATATAGAAGAATCCGCCCAATGACCAGTTAATCCTCTGCAGGCCAAGAATACCACAAAGGTCCTACAGCTCACAATCTGGAAACAGTGAAGGTATAAAGTGCAGGTGGACATATGTGCCTAGAACATGCAAAGAGATGTATAGTCATAGCATGTGTCTTCATGCGAGTTGATGCTTTTGTGCTGTGTGGAGATGACTGGTGACTGGTGGGGTTCAGCACTGCCGATGGTGTCTTCTGTGCCCCTGTGTAGTGGTCCTCAGGTGTGCACAGCAGATACTCAATCTCTCTGTGTTTAAAAAGGCTGGATGACATTTGGGTCTTTGCTTTTGTGTGAGCATGAGATCCTTCCTTTGCTGAATTGGCTGATCTGATTAGAGGTGGCTTAAAAAAAGAGAGGGAAGTGAACAGGTGGCAGATATAAACACACAGCTGCGTGTTAGCGCTGATTTTATTGCTGTTTTATAATGTTGTCCGGGGTTATTTTACAACAATTTTCTCTATTTGTGATGTTGCTGTAAATCTCTTTGTAAAATGGCCCTAATGTGCAATGAATGCAGTTCAGTAAGATGGAGAAACTCGGGGAATCGCTCTGTTGTGGTGAAGAGAAAGCTAGAGAGAGATGCAACCAGAGGCACCTGGGAAAGCCAAGGGGAAAGAGCAAGGGGATGGAGAGGCTGGTTATGGTACCGCTATAATTCTCTCAACGTGATGCCATAAAAGCATCCCGAGGAGACAGCAATAGCTCGCTTGACCCACTAGATGGAGATGCAAAGAAGCATTTTCTCCATGGTGCTATTTCTGGTTGCTGCCTGCTATGTACTCAGCTTCCTTATTGAATGGCTTTTACTTACAGTACCTTAGGCCCATCCTTAAAGCAATTACAAGATTTCTCCAGAGTAACATTTGGCACGAGCAGGCTGTATCTAGGCTTTTAGCACTGGCTAATTTGCCTGGCCTGATTTTTTATGTGTTCCCATTTATATTCATGGTCAGCCTCTATTATTGTAACAGGCTTTTTCGTATAAAAGGTGCCTTATTCTTTTCTTAATTTTAGTGAGAATTAATGCAGGTTCTTGTATGTCGTCAGGGTGAGGCCAGAGAACTGAAATCCCTTTTTTTCCCCATCTCCGAAATCCAATGTCTAAGCAGATCTTTCCATCATGAACTTTGTTCTCACTTCTTCAGTACGTTAAAGGGCATTTGGGGTGAAGTTGTCTGTCTAGGACTGACTGAAATACTGAATTCCCACTCCTCTGACAAGTTCAACACCTCTAGTGCTCCTTCCAAAGTTCAGAGCGGTCTCAGAAATGTTTGGTTGTGAAAAGCACCAAGTATCAGAAAGGTGGTTGTGATGGGTCCTCCCTCCTGCCCCTCAAAATTTTTTTTGAAACAGTTTTCTCACAAAATGAACTCAATATGTTTTTAAAAAAAAAAGCCTCAAAATATCCCAATATCAAAAATGAAACCCAGAAACGCCGGCACATGGTGTTTCTAAGACGAAATGCATGGAGATTATAACTTCTTTGAATCGGTGCTTACAGACCTATCATGACTTGTTGGAGCTTTACACTGATTTCCAACAGAACTTTTTGAACAGCATCTTGCTGGAAAACGGTGCATTGCTTGAACTTCTCTGAGCAATTCCACGTGGGATGCTCTGGGGCTTTGGGAACATTTCAACAAATAGCAGAAAGCATCGTCTGTGCTGGGAGCTGACTGCCTTCGTAGTGCTCAGCACCTGTAACAGCCTTTGCGGCATTTTCCTAGAACCTCTTTTATTGAGTTTACTGTGCAACGTGGCTAAGTGGCTGTGGTAGCCCCACCTTGGGCTGGTAAAATGCTGAGCTGCTGCAATTGATGTGCTCTTGACTGCACAGACTGTCCTGAGCGCTAGGCTAGGTTCCCGTCCCTTCCACAGGGCAATAGGTTCTACACTTGCAATGTAGACTCTGCCCTTGCCTGCTCTCTTAATTGTGAAGGCTGTAGTAGTTGGGCAGAGAGTGTGAACATAGTCAGTAGTACTGTAAAGATCATGTAATAAGGAACACGTTACCCCACCGGGCCATCCTCCAGCTGTTAAGGGTAGATATCTCCTTGCACTTTTTGATACCGTCTCTTTCAAACATCAAAGGACTGGCAGCTCCTGCACAGTACTAATTTTTTCTTTCTTGGGTTGTTTTTTGGAGTGCCAAGACATTTATTGAGCTGTTTACTCGGCGCTGCTGCTGCATTTTGTTCTTCAAGAAGCAGCACCAGAAACCACTTCAGCAAACTCTTCTCTCCCAAACTCTTCTCTCCCAACAACGAACTTCATGCATCGCTTTCAAGTTGCCCAATGTCAGTAATGAGAGCAGCAGTTACAGCACTGGGGACTTGCTCGAGGCAATCGCCCTTCTTGCCTGGCCCCAAGACTGCCTCTGGAGGCTTTCTGCTGTTAGCAATCCGTGTTAGTCCTTAGGGACGTTATTTACCTGCCTGCCTCGGCTCTTGCAGCCGGGGCTGTGCTTGGCCTTCGTTTCAGAAGTGCCCAGGTGTTCCTGGCTTGTTGGAGGTGAGTTTTCAGCTGTGCCAGAAGGTGTTTGCAGGGAAGTTTGTGCTGTACTCAGTCACGCGACTTGGTTCCAGCCACTGTTATTTGTCCCACGAGAGCACAAAAATCACTTGCAAATGTATAAAAGCCTCCAAACCACCGTGCACCAGGCAGAAACACTATTTTACAAGCCGGTGATTGCTGCATGGGTCTCTCTGGCATTGAAAGAGCTCTGTTGGTCTTTTGTAACCAAATGTACAAACTGTGTGTCTCAGGTGGCAGGAAGAGGCTCTTTCCAAAGCTAAGTGCTATCTGCGGTGGTATGTTAGAGAAATAGGAAATGTGTGTTTGTTTAAGGAGGGATTACACTGTCCAATTCAGAAACGTGTGAGGTTTTTCAAACTGATTGCAGCTCTCCTCCTCTCTCTGGAGAGGACGAGTGTGTTCTGCGGCTGTGAGCTGAAGTGGAAGGAAATTGGTGTAAGGGTTATTCAGGGGTAGTTATAGAAAGATATTTATAGAAAAATCAGTGTTTATAGAA
>JAVCKT010023876.1:3990-14700 GCA_032273925.1 Rhynchotus rufescens
CATGCTTTTGCTGCTGATTGATTACATTTTGTTCCCTCCTCCATTCCTGCCATCCTCCGCTCTCCTTACTCTCAGCAGCAACATAAGAGCAGGGCTAGCCACATGGCATCTGCTTTTTGTCCCTCTTCAGTCCTGAGGAAAAAAACCAAAACAAAACAAATTATTTTTAAACATCAAAGGTCCATTTTTGTAAAAGAATCTTCCCATTAATGCTTTGCCTGTGTGTGGCTTTTGGAATTGAAGAGAGAGACTGGATAAAATCTGTGCTGGCGTCCCTTCGTTTCTTGGGCTGAAGATGGTTTACAGACAGCTGCGTGCTGACTTTGATGTCAGAACACTAATTATTAGAAGGTAACTTTACACCAGATTTTCCCGGAGATCAGAGCTCCCCGAGGTGGTGAGGAGGAGGTGGCTCTTCAGGGAGAGCTTCCTGCTGGGGAAAGCACAGTAGTCACTTCTTTGCTAAAAGATAAAGATGGGTTTTCCTCAACTTAACCTGATGACGTAAGGCTGTAGTAGAGTGAAATGTATTACCATAGAGTGAAATATGTTCTTCCTGACACCTGCCTCTATTACGTGGACGGGAATTATGTAGACTGCTTAGAAGACGCTGCTGTGAATAGATGGCTTCAGCCCGCTGGTGAGAAGTGCTTACCATGTCAACTTTCGTAGAAGAGGAGACTTCGAAGAATTGATATTTTGGGAAGATGACAAACCATAATGTAGTATCTTTGGCTCCTGAAAGATAAATAGCTTTCTTTTCTCCTGAGTTATATAATGGAAGATAGGAATAACTTCATGGTGGCCATTTAGTATTAATAGAGATATTTAACTTTGTTGCAGTTGCAGAAAATACCGGATGTGGAGTGGGAAAGAGATGGTACGTGGAGCAGATTCTTTTTGCAAGTTTATGTGGGAAGGTGGTTTTCAGGCTCTGTCTGTACTTGAAGATCATTAGTAACACATGATTTCTGGACTTTGGGGAAACAGAGTTATTGAGCAACAGAAACAGATAGCTCTTTCTGTCTTAAGAGTGCTCCTGAGGGCTGTATGAAGTGAGCAGCACAGCTGATTCCTGCAGTGCGGAATATACACTGAGGAGGTGTGATGGCATGGCAGGTTTGTGCTGTCTGAGGCAGCATGGCTGCATCTGCTTGATCGTGAAGTGGTGGATTTGCAGCAAACACTGCTGCTCTTTTCAGAGCAGAATCTGTGGTAAAACCCTGGAACTGAGTTGCAGAATCTCTGAAGGAAAAAAAAAAGTTTACCCCCGCCCCTCCCGAATTATGTTCTATAAACTCACTCATTACAACTCTCTCCAGAGCACTGAATCCTTCATTGGGAATTAGCTGACAATGTAAAGTTAGGGAATTCTTACTGTATTTCTTTTCTTTTTTGTGGTCCCATCAGACATACTCAGATCTACTACTCTTTCCTCTATACTGAAAAGTATGGCTTTTCATTCTAAGTAGTTGCTAAGTAACTTCTTTTAGTTATATATGTTGGAAGGTAAGATACTCAGCAGTCAGTGCTGGCTGAGGAAAGAGTGAGATAAAAGTATGGACTCAAGAGGCCAGAGGGGAGTGTGCCTGTGCCGGGCAGCGCAGGTGTGCGAGAGCAGGGCAGTCCTGTCTGGGATGTGGAAGATTTTGTTCCACAGCTCTTACTCAGTCTTGATAGGCTGGAGAATTGCTCTAGAAGGGGAAGTTCCTGATCACGAGTCTTCAGTGAGAACCAGTTTGTCTGAATGGAGACATTTGGAAAGCGACAGTTGTGTAATAATTCCAATGCACAAAAGCCCAGACAGTCAACAGGCAGCGGGAGGAGAGGTGAACACTTAGGACTGGGGTGTATGGCTGCTGTCCAGTATCCTGTGATTTCTTTAGCCACTACCCTGGTTTGGCTAGTGACTGACTGTTTTCCTCTGGAATCTTGCTACTGTTAATGTTTTGCTGAAGTGCTTGCTCGAGCCAGTTATTAAATGATAAATTTAGGATTTGTTAATGCAGACACTGAAATTCTCTCCATTGTATTTCAGCATCTTTTGCAATACACCACAGGGAATGTCCGCTCAGTCTTTTCCTCTAGAAGAAGAAATCTCTTCATTAGCCTGGTATTCAAGAAAGGTGTGTTCAGAGTGAATGAAACTCAAGGCTGCATGGTTGGGGAGAGTTGACTGCCCTGTTCTTCTGCCTGCAGCAGCTAGAACTGTTGTGCAACAGGCTCTTTCCCAGAGGGTGGCTCTGCATGCTCAGGATCACTTCTTTACACACGCAGCTCAAGGAGCTATACCACTTTGGGCATTTGTTCGCCCTGAACCCAGGGAAAGCTGCAATCAGGCTCCTTCACCCTCTAGTTAGAGCTGACTCCACTCAACTTTCTAAAAGTAGACAAAGGTCCCACCCACACAACCTCGCTCTTTTAATTTCTCAAATTACCCTTTAGTGCCTACAAATAGAGTGAATTTTGCCTTGTAATTTGTGTTGTCTCTTTTGACAATTGAGGGAGACTCCTGTTCCAGAGGGGCCTGTGCCTGGGGGAAGGAAAAATGGGTGGAAAGTAGAGAAAAGAACCTTCAGGCATTCCTTCATTCCTTTGGACTGAAGGGATATATGAAGGAATGAGGGGAGAAGAAATGTGTAATGACAGTAAATGTAATAAGTACCTTTATTTTAGCTAACATGTAGAGGGAACTTCTTTTCTAGCAGCTGTCTGCTTTGAATCACAGAACACATGAGGTCTCAATAGCATCTGGTCCAACCTTTTTGTTCAAAGCTCAATCAGCAGGTTTTTCAGGACAAAATCCAGTCAGGTTTTCAATATATCCAAGGATGGAGACTTTACAACCTCTCTGGGCAACCTAATCCATTCAACTACCTTCACAACAAAGCGGATTTTTTTTTTCTTGAGTAGTTGTTTTTCTTTGTTTAGATAGAATTTCTGGTGTTTCAATTTGTGTCTCTTGCTTCTTGTTCTGTCACTGGGTGCCACTGAGAAGAGGCTGATTGAGTTTGCTGAGATCCTCTCATCAGATATTTATATGTATTCATAAGATTCCCTCTGAACTTTCTCATCTCCAGGCTGAACAATCCCAGCTCTCCGTCTCCTGTCGTATGAAAGATGGTCCATTTTCTTAGTCATTTTTGTGGCCCTTTGCTGGACTCGATTCAGAAGATTGATGTGTGTTTGGTACTGGGTGGGCTAGAGCTGGACACTCACCTCACTGGTGCTGAGTAGAGAGGAAAGAGAAGGATCACACCCCACACCTTGTTGGCAGCACTTTTCCTTAATGTAGCCTAGGATGCTGTCAGCTGCCTTTGCCATGAGGGAGCATCACTTGCTCATGTTCAACTTGTTGTCTGCCGGGACCACCAGGTTTTTTTCCTGTAAAGCTATTTTCCAGATGGTTCACCTCCCCCCGATTCTGTAGTGGTGCATGGGGTTATTCCTCCCCAAGTCCAGGGAGGTACTTTCCTTTGCTGAACTTCTTGAAGGTTCCTCTCTGTCCATTTCTCCAGCCTGCTGAGGTCCCTCCCTCATTCACTAAGTCAGTCATCTCTTTTTAGAAGCCCATCAGGGTGGTTAAATGTGGTTTTGCCTCCGTTGACTACTTCTGATCATCTTTTCAGCCTTGATGTGTCTAGAAATGCTTTCCAGGATTAGTTGCTCCATCGCTTTTTTAGAGATTGAGGTGAAGTTGACTGGCCTGTAGTTCCCTCCTTCTTGAAGAGAAGGGTGATGTTTGCTTTCTTTCCTTCTTTCCTTCTTTGCTTCCTGTATAGACATCTTGGAGTAGCAAACTCCCTTAGCTGTGTGACATAACTGACAAATATAGGCCTCTGCTGCTTTTGGGGAGGAATTGTACTGCAAGCTCCGCCAACAATAAAGGGTGACCAGTTTCAACACTGACAACTTAAATAGTCTATATCTATCCTTAGTGAGATTAATTCCATACCATGTGTTGCATTTCAGTTTGCAAATATTATGCTTCTACTTTTTGTCCGGAACCTTCTAGGATTAACAAAAGAATGTATTTAACACTGAGCTTTCTTTTATTATTTAACCTGAGCTTACTTTTATTCTGTAGCTATTAGAACGAGAACCACTTGTATATCATCTAGACCTGCTAGAACCTCTTCCTGCTGTCTCGGAAGACCTTCCTGATGATTTTTTTGAAGTCACAGTGGATGATGTACGGAAACGTTTGGCACAGCTGCAGAGCGAGAGGCAAGTTTCCTTTCTGGTAATAACGGAGAACACTGCATGTCTTTTTATTGAGGAGGGTTGTGCTATCCTCCTGTAGGTAGCTGTGATTTCTGAGGCAAGGGTTGTAGATGAATTAATGGTGTTGGATTAATGACCAGACCTAGAAACCTCTAGGTTTAATGCCAGCTGAGCACAAGGTCATGATTCTGTGCCAACATCTATGTTTTTGTGTGAATCAGTTGACTATTTGTGTCATGGGATAATGGGCTCACTAGGATGCTGAAAGTTTCATCATGAAGTATTTGCAATGCTTGTGCAGTAGTAAGTTTTTCTGAGAAGCTCAAAGAAGTTGGACCCACACTAAGAAAGGAATAAAAGAAAGATTTGTGCCCATCTTCTGCATTTCAGGGAGTTACTCATAAGCACTTACTATCCTGTAGTCCTCCCTCCCTCCCTTCCTCCGTCCCCATTTCTCTGAAAGAGAAGCCACTAGCTTTATAGGTAATGTGTCCTTATTTGTTAGAGGCCCAAAATCGTGTGGAGCTCCTGCTCTCTGTATTTTCATCTGAAGTTGATTGTTAGAAGTTAAATGGCTAGACTTGGTAACATGTGATGGGCAAATACATGAACACAACAATCCAGTCACAGAGGGATAATTGCTAGAAATTAGCTAGTAAGAAGAGCCTTGTATTTTAAGTATTGGAGTTACCTTCCATATGACCTAATCGCTAAATACAAATTTTGAGACATTATCCAAACAGAAATAGTGCAAAATGAAACTTAATCACAAATCAAGACATGAGAATGTTTTGGATGCTCCCAAAGGGGACAAAGAGGTGTAGGAAACTGGGCTAACTGCATATTTATGCATATTCTGTTGTTCAAGCAGCTTGCTGCCAGATATACATGATTTTTTTTGTACTTTTTTTCCTGTTCAGGAAAATTCAGGTTAAGGTAGCCTCCCCATCACAACAGCATTTTACCATCTATATGTTCCTCAATTGATTAACTTTGTGAACATACTTAGTTTCAAGTGGTTGGTAATATTCCTTTAAACATTAAAAAGATTCTATGAAACAGTGGGACAGTATTATACTATAGCCATGTCTGAGTAGAACTTTCTACTTAGAGTTGATTTACACCACCTCCTCCCCCACCTCCCCCTGTGCCTCCAAAATCCACATACACAGATTGGGCTTGAAAATTGCTCTGCTGCTTGTGGGTCTGGAGTAGTTAGTGGTACAAATGTATGGTCATTTGGTCGGGGGTTACTGGAAAATACCCCCCTCTGAAAGGACCTCATTTCCAAATCTGCTGATGCTTGTAACTGTTTTTCCTTCCATGGTCAGGGATAAAAATAAAGGCAAGTTCCACAAGACATGGGTATCAGTTGGCTGCTGATCTCGGCTGGTGAATCTTACCAAGAACTAGCTGCACACAATGCAGTATTTTAAATGTGGTTAGAATTCAGTTCCAGTTTCATGAAGAGCAGAGAATCAATATGAATCATAAACTTGATACACAAAGAACAGAACAGGTTAGTTTGCTGCTCACTTTTCAAAATTTTAATTGGCACTTTTGATCATTTTGGTGATCTGTGCCAGGTAGGTGTTCTGGGTGCTCTTGGTGAGGAAAGCTTGGAGTTGTTTTGTTCAGCACCTGTTCCTGAGATACCTTGATGAGCCTCAACAATAGAAAGAGGTTCAAATTACATAGACACAGGAAGATTATCATATAATAGTTCAGCTTTACAATTATTTGAGCAGATGTTTCACCAAAATATAGGCTGATAAATAGGTTATTCAGAATCAAATATTATTCAGGATGCTGATAGAGGGGAAAGGGACTGAAACTGAACATGGAATTAAACTGAACATGGAATTGAAAGGTATCTGCTAAATTTACTGTGTTGTCTTTAATACGGTTAGATTAGTTTTTGTTCCCACTACTCCTTTTAAAAGAACAATCCACAACCTTGCTTCATTCATTGTCTGAAATATCTGATTCCTGTTTTGTTTCCTTTGTGCTAATTAATACCCGTTAGTTGTTATGCCAACATTGTTTTTCAGCTTCAGTAACTCTTTTTCCCTCCCTGGAGTAATTGTGTCACTTAACCGAATAAAACAGAGACTGAATAAATCCATTTTTTGCATGTAATCTCAGAAAATGGTCCCAGATCATCTTAGTAGCAATCTTAACATCTATTTTGGTACATGTCATTGTATAGAGTAAAATTAATTTTGTACAGTATTGTAGGTGATGCTTGCTAAATCCATTTACAGTTCTGTATTCCTTATCTATATGAAATGTTTTGTATAGCCTAGATTGTTAATACTTCTTTCCAATATGCTATCATCTTTGCATTTCATAAGGCTTCTTATGATCAGCTTCCGTGCTTAGGTTTTTGTCAGGTTTCCTGAGCAATGGCAGTTTTGAGATTTTGGGTTGGATGCATAGAAGGGGAATATGCAGTGAAGGATATATGGGACTGTTGAGCTGTTCCATCTATCCTGCTGAAGCCTTTTGTTTTCTCAATAAAAGTATATTTTAGAGCGGCAGTAGTGACAGCTTGTCTTATTCCCACTCATCTAGGAAGCGTCTGGAAGAAGCTCCACTGATGACAAAATCTTTGAGAGAGGCTCAGCTGAAGGAAAAGTTAGAACGTTACCCAAAGGTAGCCTTTTCTTTTTTTCAGGTCTGTCTGTCTAGTCCAAAATTGCAGCTTAATAAGCTTTGTGAACCAAAAGTAACCAACAGGATCTTGAATTGCTTATAGGAAGGCTTTTCATGTTGATAGGACCCAGATAATAGATATACTATATAAAATCAGCAGGCATATAAGGATGTGGTTGGGCAACAGGCAGAACAGCTCCTTTTATTTCCTTCTGTACGTGATACATTACTGATATTTCCTATCAGTACATGATACTGTTTGTGTAGGCCAGCTCTCTCACAGTCTTTGGAAGTCAGACAGTCCATGTTCTCTGAGGAGCAGTAGTTACTGAAAACTGCAGCTTGTAAGGCAGAATTGCTCAAATATTCCCATTTATAAGAAACTTATTGTAAATTCTAAACCAACAGCAAGCCTTACAGAACAGCTGTACACAGCTGACCTAATGTGCTTTGCTTCTGACTAGGTAGTGTTGAGAGTACATTTCCCAGACCGTCACGTTCTGCAAGGGTTCTTCCGTCCTACCGAAACTGGTAAGAGCAATTTCTGTTTTCGTCTCTGTGCTGCAGCCAACATCTCTCATCATGCCAAAGAGAGTAGCTCTGGACAGATCTTTCTGCTGCTCAGGCGAGTAATACTGCCCTGAAGAAGGAGCAGTAGCTAGCTATGCCATCCTTATAGGATGTCAACAGAACTAGATGAAAAAACAGTCTGAGATAATACTTTAGGAGAAATTTATTTCCAAGACTACCTGATGGAGGCTTTGTTAGGCTGCTTAACGGCAGGTGCTCAGGAAACCATCATACTTGATATCCCATTACTTGTGTTCAAATATTATATTACTGAGTTACAGCTTGTTTCAGACAGACTCCTTAAGAAAAGGTTTGGCAGGCCAAGGATGAGGCTGAAAATTTCCTTTATTTAAAAGATTATTTTTAAGCGTGTGTGTGTGTGTTGGGGTGGGGGGGTGGAGGGCAGTTCAGGTGGCAGCCTTCCCTGCTGTAATCCCAGTAACAGGGTTTGGACCATTCTTTAGTTCACAGCAACTAGTGAGTCAGACTGCTTATCAAGTAGCTCTCAATACTAACCTAGATCTCTCCTTATGAGCTGGCAGTTCTCACACATTTTTGGTGCTTTTACGTGGAACAGGAACTGATAACTGGTGACTAGAGTCTCAGCTAACTCATCTCTGCAGATCTTGCAGCTGTTACTGAATTTGCTAGGAAGAATTTTACTGGTATTCTTACATTTTGCCAAGCGAACAGAGTATGTAGGTTTGTTTTCTACAAGATATTTGTAATATTGTTCATTCAAGGATAGGGCAACCTGTGCACATTGCAAAGGGCAGCTCTGCAGGTTCAGGCTAGCCCTTAGGTTCAGCAGCCAAAGAAACAAATGTCATCCATGAAACCTTTCTCTTCTTTTTCTACAGTTGGCATTTTGAGAGACTTTGTAAGAAGCCATCTTGCAGATGTGGATTTGCCATTCTACTTATGTGAGTGCACTGTTGATAATATTTGGCCCTACTTTACAAAGCCTGTTCCTAGCTGTGAATTGCTGTGATGCATATGGAGTCTGGATGTCATAAGATATGACCTGGGGAGGGATTTCTTATTTAAATATGGCCTTGGAATGGAAAGAAGGTGTAATCCTGATCATTTAAACACATTATACTTCTGCCTAATATGAAACGTATATGGCTAATGTGTGAAGCGAATGTGTCCTTCTTTTGAAGGGCAACAATTCCTTTCATATCTGTTGTATTTATTGTTTTGGTTGCTGGGCGGCCCTGTTTTGTAACTTATTTTTTAACTTCAGTTATTGCACCTCCCAGAATCATCTTGAATGATGAACATTTGACGCTGTTTGAGGTAAGGACTCGTGCCTATATTCTGTCATTCTCCCTAAAACATGCTGCTGTTTCCATGCATTCCAACACACCTTAATTGTTTTTAAAAGAAGCTGTTTAATGTCATAATCCTTGTAGATTTCTGGTTGGTCAAGACTAATGGAACCAGGTGTTTGGAGCATGAGCTGCTCAGCAGAAGTCCACCTTTTGCAGCAATATGTAGTGTCATGATGGGGAGAGTGAGGGTTCATATTATTGTATACTCTGTGCCATGTGGAGCCTGCACCGTATGTAGGCTTAAAAGTTATTGTATGAGCTGCGTAGATGAGTTTGTTGTGTAAATGAGTTCGCTGTATTTGTAGTTGGTCCAATGTAGTAGGAAACATAGTTGGCTCAATATAGTAGGATACATGCTACTGGTTTGGGGTAGATGACAGATTTTAAGTTCTACAGCAGAAGCTAAATGCCATATTAGACAAAAATCTGACCTTTCTGATAATCACTGTACAAGAGTCTATTTTCAGCTAGCTTGTACATTGTAGAGCATGTACTTTCTACGTTGTAATTTTTCTCAAAGGTTGAAATTTAAATTTTGGAAGTTATTTGTAAATGTCAAAAAAAGTAATGCTGATGTCTCTGACTGGAGACTGTTGGCTGCAGAAATCACATATGTGCATAGATACTGGCTGAGTGATTTTGCAAGTGACTTTGCCCCAGACTCACTATTTTTAATATGAGGAGCCAATCAGTCTGTCATGGGCATGTGTAGAGTGATGCACTGAAGATCACTTGCAGAGTGAAGGGTCAAGTAGATTGTAGTGAGAGATTTTTGATTGATGCCTCTGAGGGCTAAGAAGGAGCAGAGTGGAGAAACAAAGAGAGAGAGACAGAGAGAGAGACAGAGAGAAGGAGAAAGGGACCTTTCAGACAGTGAATTAGACAGGGATTAGAGAGCCTCTGAAGTTGTTTGTAATGGAGCTTTCCAAATTCCACAACCTTCTGTCCAAGCCATGTGGAAGAGATACAAGTGCAGCTGCTCTTGCGCTGTTGCATATTCAGAGAGTCAAATAATTTGAGTCCCTATTTTCACACTCAGAAGTTTTTCCCCCTTCCTAATACCCCATTAAGATTTTTTTTTAACAAGATACGAAGTTTTGGGTGTGGTTTTATTGATGTAACCTCCTCCTTGGTGGAGGAGAGGAGCCTGAGCAGTGATTTTTCTCTTGTTTAATTTGTAAAACCTTTGTTCAGTATAAGGCATGTTACCTGTGTGTATGCTACATGGGCAGTAATTTCTCATTTCCCCAGTTGTGACATTTAATTTGGAGCTCATTCCTTACAGCAGGTCTTGAAAGACTATTTCACTAAATTTAGTTCTCTCTAAAGGCTTTAAGGTGCCTTAAGCCCGATTGCTTTTTGACTGCTTCAGAAATTACTATTTAATGAAGAGTCTGGTCTTCTCTAATTTCAAATGTCATCACTTTGTAATGGCTTCCATGAGATTTGCGTGGTACATCATGTGACAAAGATGCAAAACCGTAACAGCACAAAACGAAGATGGTTAAAGATAGAGCAGTCTAAAGCTGAAAATGTTGCTGAAGTTTATGGTGAGTTTACAGACCCTTGCTACAAGTTTTGTGATCTTTCTTCTTCAGCAGTTGAATGCAGAAATTTGCAAAATTTGTATTTGTAGTGTAGCTCATCTAAAATGAGTTGGTACAGCAGCTTTAGGTGGCGGGAAATGTATATGCAGCTATAGATATTCAACTGTGTAGTTTTTAATCATGCATGTTTAGTTAATGCTTCAGAATGCCTCGAGCTCTAGTTTTCAAAAGCTTATACCTCAAATTAGAAAAGCTAGTCTAGTTCATTGCACTTACTTGCAAAAATGAGTTGGTCGTGAAAGGAGCAGGCCAGCATGTTTTCTTTTCTTTTCTTTCTTTCTTTCTTTCTTTCTTTCTTTCTTTCTTTCTTTCTTTCTTTC
>JAVCKT010023877.1:7321-17633 GCA_032273925.1 Rhynchotus rufescens
CCCCCCCCCCCCCAAAAAAAAAAAAAAAAAAAAAAAAAAAAAGCAGAATGAATAAGAACATCCTAAATTTCCATTTCTGTGGGTAGCATAAACAACTCAGCATATTAACATCAGCCTTTGATCACCCAGTGTCCCCTGTCCACCTACCAGTGTGGGCAAGATACTGACATTAACTGGTTTTTTTGTTTTTTTTTTTTTTTTTCAAAATATTTTACATTCTACTAAAGCCCATTAGAAATGGGAATGAGCCCAAGGGAAAGATTCTCTTGAGTTAGCAATGTATCAGGAGAAAGTAACTGGGCAAAACTGTTTTATACTATACATAACAGCATAACCTAATCTAGAGGTGTTCTGAAAGACCAGAGGAAAGTCTTAAAGATGTAAACCATGAAGAACTACATAAATGCACTTAAAAAAAATGATATTTTTCCAGAAGATTGTGTTCAATATTTCATAGTCTCTCTCCATGCTGCTTTTGATGTCAGCTCAGTTATTGGTGCTTTCTAGACACCAAAGCACATTCTTGTGCCTAATGATCTTTATATGACAATTTCCTGTGGAAATGGAGCTCTATCACATTTTCCACCGTGCAGCACTGATGGTGATAAGCCAAATCAGTGGCTGCTTAGTTCTGAACTCAGATGAAAGCAGCTTCCAATTTGTACTAAGAATGTAAGCAAAGCCAGAGCTAGAGACAAAAAATTAATAATTAATTATCAGTTGATGAAAAATACTAGCATTTTCAACCAACATTGCTTACAGCCTATTACTTGTCAGACAATACAGCCGATCTAGTAAGCAAATTCAGTATAAAGTTTGTTATGAATATTGCTAGGAACGAATTTATCTGACCACTCTGAAGACAAGACTACCAGCCACAGGGCAAATTCAACAGAGATTTAAAAGGCAAATATGCCTAATGAACGGCTACAGACATCACAGTGTCAAGTCTTAAATACTGTTTCAAGCGAGAATCAGAGATGTGCAAACCTCCTGGAGC
Organism: Rhynchotus rufescens; assembly: GCA_032273925.1. Taxonomy (NCBI): domain Eukaryota; kingdom Metazoa; phylum Chordata; class Aves; order Tinamiformes; family Tinamidae; genus Rhynchotus; species Rhynchotus rufescens. Next base: position 8,322 of record JAVCKT010023877.1, read on the forward strand.
AGAATCTGAGGCTTGGCCCACGTTATCTGAAGAAGGAGCCAAGGTTGATGAGCCTTTCAGGGCAGACCTGGCAGAGCTGTGTACAAACAGCCCAGCCTTCCTTCGTGTGCCAGGCTGGATTTACGGCTTTGGCTGGAAAGCACACAAAACAGAGGCACAGGACTAACGCTTTTTTCAGGTTTGTTTGGACACAAAAGCCTTGACATGATCTCAAGGATAGCAAACCTACATTAACTGGACAAAAATGACCATTAGGACGAGAGGCAAAGTAAAAATGACTACTCTTATACAGCTCCTTAAAAGAATTCTGCCTAGACATGAAGTGTCAAAGCACAGTCCAAACACCACAGAAGCCTTTCCTACAAATTAAAAAAAAAAAAAAACCTGAACACATGGCCTTCTAATTTAAGTACAAAGCAATAAAGCAGAGAAGGAAGAAAAAAATAGGGAAAGGAAGAGTAGAACAAATCTGATAACAGAGCAGATGCTGTGCAACCAGGTGATTGTATCTCAGATTACTCTAACTAGCAGATTACATCATCTGGCATTTTTCCAATCAAAGGTAAAGACTGGATTTTAACTATTTTTTGCAGAAATTTCATCTCTACTACGCTGAGTACAGGCTCTATAGGCAGGCTTTCCCCTAGAAAGGAAAGTAATGACTATTCACCGGATAACATGTAGCCAAGGAAAGCCAACCTGTGCTGTCCTGTAACATTCCTTTCTTCCAACAGTAAATACACAGCTTTGTTAAAATGGGCCCCTTGCTCAGCTTGCAAACTCGGAGTGGAAACAGATGTCACAACCAGCAACAAGGAATCGTTGCAGGGTAAGTAGTAAGCACTAATTGGCTAATTACTTTTTCAGATCAAATAATCAGTAGTTTGTAGTAGAGGCTGTTATCAGTTCACCTAATACACCGCCAGGGCAAACAAGCTTGTATTGCACTCAGGTGTAGATATCATTAAATATGCCACATAAAAAAAATATGCTGGCACTAATTCCCTAGTTTATACCATTAAGGAAACCCTGTAACAGTGCAGCTGACTGTCTTGAAAATTAAGAAAATCTGACATTTAAGTGATTCAAGTAAAATAACTGCTAGAAAACAAAAAGCATTACATTTCCTTTTCCATTTCACTGCAAAGTCAGGCGAGACTCAACCTACTTATTAGATCAAAGGATACATATTTGATTAGAGGGGATTTGAGTTTATATCCCAGGCTTTGGCTTCCCTGAGCCTTTTCCTCCACTCCAGGCATATAAAAATCCTCCAATGAGCTGTTTAGACTGAAGAGTTATGCCTGAACCCTCAGGAACTAAAAAAGACAATTAGTCAATGGTATTAATCTAATTTAAGTGTTAAAAACAGCTATTTAGAAAAGAAAGAGTTCTTTCTCTGCTGTAGCATGGGGCACGCTTGATGGGCTTGTGAATCACGTTGTCACTAGTGCTTGAATCACTACCTACCCAGAAAAGGGTTATTGCCCTCCTTTCCAGAGGGATGCAAGTTCCCATTGAGATAGTCTCCCAGACAGATGGTAGAGAAAACAGCAAAATGCAAGGACTGGCTTTTAGGGATCCCATGGCTAGAATGCCTGCCAGCAGATGGATTTTGGGGAGTCTTCTCTCAGTTGGAGTTAAGATATTTACAAAGACCACAGCAGTTATTTGTATAGCAAGATTTAAGTTAGCATAGCTCTTCTTTCCTTAGCTATTCAACGTAGCCCCCTTAGAGACCATGTCTGCAAGTTCCCCCGATCTGTCAGCCACGACTGGAAAATTCCTGCACGAATCCAGAGCGTACCTTCACTCTCAGGGAATTTATATATGCTTGAATTTGTCGGAGGTGGTTTCCTACAATTTGCTGCTTATGAAAGTCATGAACAAAATGTACTGGCTAAACTCGAGCATTATTTAAGTTTTCCCCACGCATCTCTGCTGACTGCCTGCACAGCACTCCCGCAACCTGCTGTTCCTGGCTTGCCTTCCAGGCATGTAATATGCTCCTTCAGGGCTGACCACTGAGCAACAAGTCTAATCCACCTCAAATGCCCAAGATTTCCAATTTTTTGCACTAGATACAAGAGGAATCATCTTTGGGCAAACTGAAAATCCATCTGGTCCAGTATGCTGGACCAGACAAGGGCCAGTAGCAGGTGTTTAGAGGAGCTCAGCCGCAGATTGGGTGATCCTTCCCCTGAGAGACTCCAGACCCAGCTTCCAGTAATCAGTAGTTTAAGGACTTCCTGAGCTAGAGGCTGCTTCCAGACCTTAATGCTTAATAGCCTCTAATGGCTCTTTACTCCAGGAATGTGTTGGTCTTTCTCTGAACCCATTTATACTCTTGGTCTCCACAGCAGCCTATGTAATGAGCTCTACAATTTAATTATGGGCACTGTAAAGTACTTCCTTCTGTCTGATTTTAAAATTCTGCTTGATAATTTAATTGCTGTGTCATATTGTGAAGAACAGTGAGTAATCATTTGCCTCTCTACACCTTCTGTGATTTTATGAGGCTCTATTGTATATCTCTTCATTTGTCTTTTCTTCTCCCCAAGTGGAAGCAGCCTAGACTGTTTAGGCTTTTCCTGATGCCAGAGCTGCTCTAGCCCTGTCAAGCTTGATATCCTTTTCAAGTTCAATTACGTATCTGAGGTAGGATTTCCCAAAATAGAAAGATATCTGGCTGCACTAGAGGTTTCATAGAGTGGCACCATCATATTTTATGCTTCCTTCTTTTTTCCTAGTGTTTCAAACCTTCTGCTTGCTTTCATGATCACTGAAAACACCAAATTCATCTTTTCATAGGAGTACTCATAATTATGCAAAAATACCTTTCCTCAGAAACCCCAGTGGAGCCTCTTCTCCTTCTCCCCCCATCCCCACCCAGGCTCCAGACAGACAAATTTGCACAGAAACCCTACGAAAGGCTGCAGTTCTGACCAGCTCTCTTCTCAGTCTCAAGCCTGGCCCCACTGACAGGGAGCTCATGTCCACTAGAGACAGAGCTGGAGGCAATCAAACCAGTTACCACTAATGATCTAATTAAGGATTTCAAACAGTAGCCCCAAGGAGGAGAAGTAAATGCAGCTCCTGAGTGAACATGTAGGTCCTAAGGGGAGCTTTCAAGTATCCATCCTCCACTCATCCTGATCAGATGTCAGACCAAGAAGAGCCACCTAGACCTTCTGTCATTATGAATAAAGTAACAATTTCAGTAAAGTGATACATAGGATCATGTATACATAGGATACAAAGGAATTTTCTGAACAGAAAGAGGAGGGAAGACACAAGGAACATAAGACACCTGCAGAAAATTCGATCAGACTGACAAAGAACCTGTACCATACACCTTCATCTGATCTGAGTTAACTTGCAGTTTGCATCCGTTCCTACATTCTGCACATCAAGAGGTATTTATTTCTAAGAAAAGTTTTTGGTACACTTGTTCCTCAAACTCCAAGCACAAAAGTGTCAGATTATCTTCCCCATCCTAATACCACAGAATCACAGAACTGTTGAGGTTGGAAGGTACCTCTAGCAATCATCTAGTCCAACCTTCCTGCTCAAACAGGAACATCCAGAGCATGGGGCACAGGGTCACATCCAGGTGGGTTTGGAAGATCTCCAAAGGAGGAGACTCCACAACCTCCCTGGGCAGCCTGTTCCACTGCTCTGTCACCCTCACGGCAAAAAAGTTCTTCCTCACATGCAGATGGAACTTCTCATGTTTCAATTTGTACCCATTACCCCTTGTCCTATCACTGGCCACCACCAAGAAGAGTTTGGCCCCAGCCTCCCTACATTCTCCCCTCAGGGCTTCCATCCAGCAGTTCTACATTCAACAGCAGGAACATTTTTTTGCAGTGCTACCTGGTCCAGATGACTTAGTTCCGCCATCACCTGCCTCAGATCAGGCCAGCCCCACCCCCTGCACCTCCTCCTAAACTCAGCAGCACAAGCAGAGCATCTGCTGAGCTGCCTATACCCGCCCGCACTATAACGCAGGAGGCAATAAACTGCACCTAATTGCAAAGCAGACATTTAGCAAATGAGCTTTGGGTTATTGGATATACCCCAGAAAGCTGTGAGGACCATGAGGAGCCTGTTCACAACATTACTCACAGTGGACATTATTTCACCTTGTGCTGTGTGAGCCAGAGAGGCCCAAACTCCCCTCTCGGGGACCTTCCCAGGCTCATGTGGGCCGATCCATTAGGGAAAGGGAGGTTAGGGGTTAGGGAAATAGAAAGAGCTTGTTGGCCATTCAGGAAGTCTTTGTTCAGTGTTTTGTGATACATGTGAAAGAAAGAAAATTCTTATGTCCTTCCATCAAAAGGAGATTGTAGTGATATTTTATGATACTCCTATAAACTTACATTTCCCTTTAATGATGTTCAGAATGACTTTGGATTTGAAGCAGGAAGCTGTTTCCTTAGTCACTGTGTTTACAGACTAGTTGACTATTCAAGACATGTTCAATTGCTTTTGCATATTAGTTTGGTACATTTAATTACTTTTATAATTAAATAGGCAGAGTTTTTCAACTGAAGAAAAAGACTAAAAAAAGTTAATTTTAGGTAAAATTCAAGTGAGTCAATGGCAAAGTTTTTTTCATGAATATTACCTCAATTTTTAAAGAAATTGAATGTATTTGTAAAAAGTACAGGTTTTATTTTACCACAGTATCTTATTTATGAAATGATTAAATAAAAAGAATCTGTATATTAACCTGTTTTGAAAGACATAAACAAATAATCAGAAAAAAAAAGCTAAACAGGGAAATACAATATGACATCCTTATTACCTGCAGGGCCAAATTATTCCTCTCCAATTTAGGTACCTAAATGAAGTAGTTGGATTCTCACATGTTTCGGGTATTCAGACATCCTTATGCAGCCCAAAATCTGATCAGTTCATTTAGTGGTAGCATAGGAACCATTTTTTTTCTGAAAATCTTTTAACTAGCACCAGCTTTTCCCAAAGCAATGTTAATGCTGCCATCTAGCTATACAGTAAGAGTATATCTTTAGTCCAGTCTTGCTAGATATAAATTTCTTCCATTTTACTTGGGAATAGTAACACAGAAATGCCAACTGCATTTCTGTTAGTTTAAAAGTAAGTATGCACCAGTTACTATTAAAATAATATTATAGTATTATATTTATAATATGATAAAATAATATTTCTGACAACTGAAAAGACAGGAACAAGTGGAGGTTAACAAGATATTCTTCTGAGTACTTCATTTTACAAATACAAGATTGTACTTCTGAAGGTTTTTTTTTACATGTTTTTAAGTGAAAAAAAGCACGTGTGTGTTAAAATACACATTTGTAAACTGAAGTCTAGATCCTCTCAGATAGGATGAGATTCATCTATAAAACATCACAAGTTCAACAAAATGTTTTGTCTGATCATTTATTGTTTGGAAATCGTTTATATAGAGTGCTCAGCTGAACTTCCAGGATTCGAACAGCATTCTTTGCGTTTATGCCATTTGCCACATGGGGCCACTTTTGGCTGCACGTCATTGCATGCTGAGGAGCTTGGTCCACCAATCAACCCACTCAACCAAAGGACAGAGATGTGCAAGACTTGTCTGCCCCATCAAGAGGGCCATAAATGTCCCATGCACTTAGAGGTGAGAACTAGAGGAATTGATTTCCATTCTATCTTTCCACATTTTGTACATTCAGATAAGCCAAAAGAAGACTATATCCTCCTTTCTACATAGAAGCCTATCAGAATATCTATGGACTTCTCACCTCTAAAGAAAAGGTCTACGTGAGCTAGTACACTCACCAACCAGAAAACAAACCTATCCAAAGACAGACTTATCTTAAACATAAATGAGAAGGATCTCTTGAATTTACCCAGGCAGATTTCCCTTAACCAGTTTGGTAAAGATATAGGAGGCAAGATACACAGTGTGATATATATCCCTGCATAGGTTTATATCACAGAAACTGTCTAGTCCACTAGATCAATACCAGATTCTTTAAAGGAAGATATAAGAAAATCTGGTTTTACTTTCAGAATAACAGTCCTTAGATCCATTCTAATGCAAGCAATAGATTTATCTGAATTTTAAAACACAAAGGCCATAACTATGTTATATTATTATTCCACTAGTATCACTGGAAGAGCATATTCTGAACTTTAGGTATATGTGCTTGCATACAAGCATGTGCGCACACACAGACATACACAGAGCACTGAATGAAAATTACCACTTCTTATTAAATGGTAAACTACAGATGATAAAAGTACTCAGTTTATCACAAATGTTGAACCACTTAAGTTACTGAAATTCAATGGAAAAAGTAATACTTCATGTCGCTAGAACTACATACATTTTTCAGTTTTACATAGTACATAGCAGTGTTTCACCTTGATATGAGGCAGAAGCCAGGAGACAAAGAATAAGTTACATACTATGCTCCCAGAAAAATGAATTTATGGTGAAGTGAATTCAGAATGCAAACATCTGATTCTCTGTAACATCAGGGGCATGAATTAAATGTTTAATTCTCAATACAACGAGAAATATACTGCTTTCTAAATGTGCATTTTTAATCCCTTGCAAAATCTCCCCAAAGTAACAGGATAAATTGTATAATTCAAGATTAGTCATTGCATAAAATATGAGTCCAAGACTCATAAAATGTGAAGTCCTTGCCCCTGCATAGTCTCTTTTCTGGCAGCATAATATGCACTTTTGATTCTAAAAGGAAAAAAAAGAAAAAGAAAAAAAAAAGGTGGTGGGAAGGAGAAGGAGCACTGAGCTACCTGAGCTACCCCAGCACTTGAGCTACATCTTGCAATTTCGTAGTATCTCATGTGACTCCATAACTTATTACTTAACTCTAAGTGACAGAAAATCAAAACTCTGAGTAACCCCTCTACTACTAGCTTGATGTGTGTGCTAAATTAAATTTCTCCTTTTACAAAACTGGAAGGAGTTTTGTGAAATTTTTAAAAAGTTGCATTTTTTTTTTTCATGAAGTTGACTTCTTCTAAAGAATAAAGAAGTCTTTATCAACTCCTACCAGTTGACCCTACTCAATAATTAATTAGACCCAACTCAATAATTAATTAGAAAAATAAATACTGTGCTCTCCTGTAATGCTATTACAGCACTGCAGTCAGCAGGTACTTTGTTTGTTTGTTTGTTCTTAAAATGAGCTGTGAAGGGTTAATCTAGGAAAATTATCTTGAATTCAGCTGAGTTTGCCTGGATTCAGAAGGCAGAACTATGGATGAACATGCAAAAGGCAGACCATTTCTGCCTTTGCTTTTTCCCTTCTGCCCTATCATTCAGGAATATTTTAAGACTGTCCAAGCCAGCCACAAAGAATCAGGAGAGTTATTATCCCCAGTAGGTTCTTACAACAGACATGGGACAAGATATTGAGGCTGTTGTACTTTTTTATGTTGCCATTTGTTTTTCTGGCTCTGGAAAATATGTAGCTGCTATTTAATTAAGTGGCCCCTATTTCAATGCCACAAAGGAGCATGATACAACACTCCATTAGTATTTATTTTTCCTCTCTATTGAACAGGGAACATCTTACTGCTGTAATCAACACGTGTGACTAACGATAGTTCTGCGATGCTCCATTTTCCTGTATGTCACAGCAGACAGGTTTATACCTATCTGCTACATACCACCCAACAGAACAGTCTTGTAAGCATTTGTCTTTAAAGATCCAGGTATTTTCAGTATTCTCTTTGACCATCTTGTTTTGGGAACTACTGCATCAAAAAAATGAACTTGTTAACTTAAGCCAATCCATCAGCTCTCTATCTATTTCTAACATACTCGTCCCCATTGCAGCACACACAGCGAAGAATTATAATGTCTTCAACCCCTTCCCTGAAACCTTCCATTGCACCTGACTTGAGGGCCTTGCTGTAATATCTTTGAAGATAAGAAATGCTAAAGCTAATGTCTCCAACAAAATGAACAGGATTCTCTGGGTCCTTGGGTATCTTCATTCAGCAAAAGAATAAGGCAAATTGGGAAGGTACAATTTACTGATTACACCCATGCAAATTTTTGCTCACAGGGAAGGGCAGAAAAAATAAATAAATGACTTAAAGCACTGTGTCTACAGCATGATTCCGTCAGATGTTTAACCCATTTATGGTCAAAGTGGCATTTGGAATAAGTCAATGAAACTCTTTTGCAAACTGGCAAGTGTTTTTGGAGAGTTCTTGTGTATTTTATTCACAACCTCATAACCCCCAAGGACTCACATTTGGTAACTTGTACTTCAATTCAGGATCATTCAAAGATTTTGAGAGGCAAAGATGTATCACAAATGCATTATAGATTGTCTAGAACACACAAAGAACTTTTATATGTTATTAAAGCAGGGGAAAATGAGATTTTGGAATTTGGGGACAATTTTTGGTTTTGTTTATGGCTTTTTTTGTGTGTGTGTGTGTGTGAAAGTACAGACAAGAATGAAACAAGCCGCTATGTTTAAATCTTTAGATACAGGTCACCACCAAGTTACCACTTGCAAATTAGAATGAAGATGATGATAGCAAAAGAGGTTATTTAAGCCTGTTTCTGGAAGATGCTAACGACTGAAAATGCTGAGCTCTCTCTACTGACTGATTTAAACTGTTCGCTTTCAGAGGCATCCTTTCAAGTGATCCATATAAACCACTCACAGCTTGTACTCTTAAATAAAAGCAATCTATCTTAAATCTATCCTTGATTAACTTGTATTTCAGCAGTCTTTTATATGGTTTATTTAATCTACATCCATATTTTGTTTAAATCTGCAGGGAACCAAACTGCAGTAAGAAAGCTCTGAACCCTGAGAATCATACACTTTTCCTACTCTTGTCTAGTTATCTGCTCATGGCCACGATTTTGTTTTAGGCTTTTCCTAAGTATTTTTTGTTACAGAAGGGGGAAAAAAAAAAAAAAAAGTCCCATTAGGTTCCCGTGAAGTACCTTATACACAATTCTAAAGTACATCAAGTTGCTTATGGCTTCGATTTGAGGCTGGACCCATCCAAGGATGGAGGGCAGCCTGTGCCCCTATCCGATAACCCAAATGGTTAAAGAAGACAAAAAAAAAAAAAGTAATTATGTTGAATTAAGAGTTTTGTCTTCTGCAACTGGTATCTGTTGCATTTTGTTACAGAATCACAGAATGGCTGAGGTTGGAAGGTGCCTCTAGAGATCATCTAGTCCAACCCCCCGCTCCAACAGGGACACCCAGAGCACGGGGCACAGGGTGGCAGCCAGGTGGGTTTGGAAGATCTCCAGAGAAGGAGACTCCACAG